>JAREIS010000659.1:0-179200 GCA_030060385.1 Muscicapa striata striata
GGCCGCGCGGGCCGGGCGGGCGGGAGGGCCGCGCCTGTCAGCGGGGCGGCGGGATGGCGGCGCTGTACGCCTGCACCAAGTGCCACCAGCGCTTCCCCTTCGAGGCGCTCAGCCAGGGCCAGCAGCTCTGCAAGGTCCAGGAGACGGGCTGGGGGCGGGCTGTGAGGGGGCTGTGGGGGAGGCCTGTAAGGGAGCTTGTGGGGGCTAATTTGGGAGGAGGCCGATGGGAGAGGAATGTGAAGGGGGCTGTGAGGAAAAAGGGGGGTGATCTGTGAGGAGATTTGAGGGGGGTAGTCTGTGAGGGGATTTGGGGGGGGTCTGAGGGGTAAAGGGCCTCCTGGAGCATTGTTTGTGAGGGAGAACAAGCAAAGGAGTGTTTTTAAGGGGTCTGGAGGCTCTTAGAGGGACTGAGGATAATTGTGGAGCTGTTTGTGGGGAGATCCTGGGAGTATTTATGAAGACTGGGGCCTTGAGGTGTCTTTCTGGGGTCTGTGGGTGGGCAGAGGGAGGGTGTGGATGAGGGCCTGGGAGCTTAGGGGAGGTTTTGAGGGGCTGGAGCATGGGGCTAAAGCCTAGGGGCTGCTAGAGGAATGTGCTGAAGGGCTGCTTAGGGGAGCTGTTCGTCAGGGCGTCCTGAGGGCACTGCAGGCAGTTTGGAGGCGCTGGAGGTGTTTGGAGGCTGTTGGAGTGGAATTCCTGGGGTTGGTGTGCGGAACAGAGGGGAGGTGGGAGCTGTTCCTGAGCAAAGGCCTGGGCGGATCTGGGGACATGGGTGTCTTGAAAGGAGTGAGGTGGGTTTTGGAGACAGTCTGAAGGGGTGGGGAAGAACAAGATCAAATAGGGGATGAAGTAGGTAACAAGGGGCAGGACCAGGAGTAACCTGGGATCACTGAGGCTGGGACAAAGCAGGTGAGCACAGGGGAATCGGGGACGAGAGAAGAGTGCAGCCAGATGTACAGGAAACTGGTGAATACCTGAGGCAGAGCTGAGTGTTCCTGCCCTGGGAGCCGGGGCCACCCGTGACCCTGCTCTGTGGGTGTGGGGCACAGATGAGCCCTGCTGTGCTCGCAGGTCATGCCTGGCTCACCTGTGACACATGCCATTTCCCATCGCCCTTCCTCTTCTCTCAGCATGACTGTGCAGGGAGGAGGTGTTTGCAGTGTGGGGATGTGGTGGGAGTGGAGGGCAGCAGCACATCTGGGGTTTGGGGAGCAGCACTGCACCTCATGGAACGCTTCTGTTGTTGCAGGAGTGCCGGATTGCTCATCCCATTGTTAAATGCACTTACTGCAGGACTGAATTCCAGCAGGAAAGGTAAATGCTTGCTGAACTGGGGAGATCCAGGTTTCCTGTAGAATGATCACACCCTGGGAGCTGGAATGCTTCCACACCTTCATTGTGTGCTTCACACCAGCCTTACCTGTAGATTGTTGCAGTGGAAGACTTGGGGGGACCTTTGGCTGCCTCCAAAGGTCTGCTGGGCAAGCTGGAGTGTCTGTAGTGCACTTGGATTGCACCTTTTGCTTGGTTTTTTTTTCAGTCAGAGCTCAGATGCATCTTCCAGGGAAGGATCTGGGTGCATCTTCCCATGAGTTTTCCTCTTACCTTGTCTGGTATTCATTTCCTGCTGTGTGTCCTTTAGCTGGGCTCTTGTCTGTTTGCATTTTGACAAGTTGTGTAGCTGTCAGAGGGAGGATTGGTGAGCCCAGAGCTGTGTGTGGCCGTTGTGTGAGGTGTTGCTTCCTGTGTTTGTTGGACAAATATACCTCTGGTCTCTGCTGTGACCTCCTGAGTGGAGCCTGCCCTGATGCTGAATCACTCATGCTGCCAGTTAGTCAGTGATCAAATCCTGTGTTTGTATGGACAAAAACCTGGTGTCATCTGGGGGTGCCTTAATTAAAAGATACCTCCTAGCAATGCCACTTTTTGGCCATTTATCCTTAGGAAAAGCACTTTGGTATCTGAGTCCCTAGAGAAGTTGAATCCAGCCTCATCATCAGAGACACAGCCGGGGGAGGCTGGGATCCAGAGGTTTCATTTTCTGTTGGAGTGTGTTAACAGAATGATCTGTCCTTCTTCACAGCAAAACCAACACGATATGCAAGAAGTGTGCTCAGAACGTGAAGCTCTATGGCACAGTAAGTGAGGGGGGCTCAGCCTCTCTTCCTTTCATCTCTCTTATCTTTATCCTGCTGAAATCCCAGAGCAGTTTATGGACTAACTCAGCTGTAAGAGCATGACTGATCCATAATATGGGTCACTCAAGTGTGAAGCTTTGACTTTTTCTCTTCTTTTAGCACAAAAAAGAGCTTTGCATCATTTGAGGGCAGGAAATGATGTGTTTGATACCCAGTAGAAACAAGACTGCGCTTACACAGACTGAGATTGCTGCAGGAAGCAGTAATAAACCTTTATTTCCTGCTTGTCTGAAATCTGAAATAGACATTTTGATTGGTTCTATTTTGGTATTAGACATTTTTCTAAAGATTTCACAGCACTTGATAAATGGTCTGAGTGCCATGGCTAAATACACTTAGCTGGAGACCAAGGATCCAAATGGAGTTTTGTCTCCTAGATCAGCATTATACTCTGCATAGAATAAGGAAGTAAATAAAAGTTTGAAATTATGGGGAGAATGGGAATGAGCAGTGTACTACTGTAGTTAGAAGGCTGTAACAGTTGCTCTTATTTTTGAAAGCCAAAACCCTGCCAGTACTGCAACATCATAGCAGCATTTATTGGAAACAAATGCCAGCGCTGCACCAACTCAGAGAAGAAGTATGGCCCTCCTCACTCCTGTGAGCAGTGCAAGCAGCAGTGTGCATTTGATCGCAAGGATGACAGGAAGAAGGTCAGTATTTGTGTAAAAGAAGGCTGAAAAGGTAAATGGCTGATCACTGTGATCCTCTGTCCATCTTCTTTACATCCTCTGCAGCATTTCTGACAGGACAAGGAGGAAAGGCTTCCCCCTGCCAGATGGCAGGATTAGATGGAGTATTGGGAAGAAATTCTTTCCAGTGAGGGTTGTGAGGCCCTGGCACAGGGTGCCCAGAGCAGCTGTGGCTGCCCCTGGATCCCTGGCAGTGCCCAGGGTTTGGAGCAGCTTGGGACAGTGGAAGCCCATGGCAGGGGGTGGGACTGGATGAGCTTTAAGGTCCCTTCCCACCCAAACCATGTCATGATCCACGTCTCTTGGTTGTGAAGTGTTTTTCTAGAGCTGAGCTTTGCTCTGGCTTAGAGCTGTTTAATCTTTGAACCCCTATGTGCCTCTACCAGTTCTTCTAAGAAAGATCTCTTGAATTTGGCCCAAGAGCTGGCAGAGGAGCGGAGACCTCTGAATGAAGTGTGAGGTGCTGTCTGGGAGAGGGGTGGGGAATGGTGTTTGTCCATAGCCTGAGGAGACACCAGGAACCCCCTTCCATGGCTTCTATACGCCCTTTGCTTCCAGCCCCTGAGTGCTCTGTAGGAGACAAACTGGTAACACCTATTGTTTGGAAGCTGCACGGATAGTCAGTGCCCTGCTCAGCTCCTGGAGCAGACACCCTTGCAGTTTTGGTCTCCAGTGGCTGCCTGTCCATTCAGAGGATTCTTTTTGAGTCCCTGCTTGTTCATATGTCACCCCAACCTTGAAAGTGCTTTTTGTCTTTTCTGTGTTTGCTTTGTGGGCAGGAAGAAAGACCTAAACTCCTTTCTGTTTCCTGTTCCAGGTGGATGGGAAGCTGCTGTGCTGGTTGTGCACACTGTCCTATAAACGAGTCCTGCAGAAGACCAAAGAGCAGTGCAAACACCTGAGCAGTTCTTCCCGAGGCAGCCTGCAGGAGAAGGAGCAGTTCAGTAGGCTCAGCAGTGGCAGCCACTATAACAGGTGACCGTGGGGAGGGCTTTGGGCAGGGTCTGAGTTCAGGATAATCTGGCTGAGTCACACTTTGCTTTTTTGCAAACTTCACTGTGCTGGTACAGCCTTGTGCTTTTGGTGATCCAACTTACTGAACTTGTACACGATGAAAGTGAAGTTGCATTTGTAAAATGTAATGATTAAAATGCAGGTTTTAAGCAGGAGTTCTTCACCTACGTGCTGCTCTGACTCATTGTTTTCTGTTTATTTTTAGTCTTTACTCTGCTACTCTTCAAGGAATTATTTTTTTATCATTTTAGCACTGGGATATACTGTTTTAATAGGATCAAAGTGGGTGGGAATATTTATCTGCCTCTCTGTTTTAGTCTGAAAGTCATTCAGGTTCTGACATACAATTTCCTCTTTCTTCTAGCCAGAAAACCTTATCCACGTCTTCCATTCAGAATGAAATCCCAAAGAAGAAAGCCAAGTTTGATGCCATATCTGCCAATGGTGACAGGTGAGCCTGTTACATGAGGAAATTGTGGGTGGGTGGTTTTGTTTGCTGGGAATATCAGGAAGCTCTTATGCTAGAACAGGGGCCTTGGGCTTTGAGACCTCGAGGGGCTGCCCTAGGACCTGGCAGAGCCAGTGCTGCCTGGAATCTAGATACAGATTTGAAGAGGAATAGAATACTGAGCACCTGTAGCTGCTTGGATGGAGCAGGATGGAGGTGATAGTTGGCTGAACTCCCCAATGGTCAGGAAAACTGCAGCCAGACCAACTTCATTGTCTCTCTGGCAGTCACAGGGAGAGAGAGGGGCTGGTGAGGTCTGCAGGTTTTATGCTTTAAGGTCTGTCAGACTGATCTGCAGGGAGAGCCTCAGAGGACAGGAGAAGATTCAGACCCACTCCCCATGTCCCCTCCAGCCTTTGGGGGAGAGACAAGCAGTCAAACAGCTTTGCTTGAAAGATGGTAGACTCCCCATCCTGGAGGTGTTCCAGGCCAGGTTGGATGGGTCATGGAGCAACTTTGTCTAGTGGAAGGTGTCCCTTCCCATGGCAGGGGGATGGAACAAGATGCTGTTTAAGATTCATTCCAGCCCAAACCATTCCATGGTTCTCTGATTCTAGGGAAGCATCCGACCCCATTCTGCTGTCACACTTGATGCTGGATCATGTTGTTTCCAGCTGCCGGTGCAGCAGAATGGGAGTCACTAGCAGAAACAGGAGGTTGAGGTGGATTTGTATTGTTATGATCTTGTACATGCATATTTTCATTGCTGCCTTTCCTCTCTGATTCTCAGCGTTCCTTCCTCTCCCGAGATGCTTTGCCCCCTTATCCAGAGGGCCCCGTCCACGCTGGCGCAGTGGGCTGCTTCCCAACAGGCTCTGGGGGCCCACCATTGTCCTGTTGCTCAAGGCATTGACATCCTGAAGTGAGATCACCTATTGTCTTCTCCCCTCCCTCCCTGGGAACTGCCTCACACACGGGAACTCTCCCTCTCTATGGATCTCTTTCTAAACAGCAGGGATTTGGGAGCACGGACCAGAGCATAGTTAGTGCCAAAGGGTTTGTTAAAGCCACTGGTAATTAATCAATCACTACCTGCCTTCAATGTCTCTGAGATCACAGGTCTCTTCTACAGATCCTGTTGACACCTTGTTACTGTAAAATGCTCCCATGGGAAATGCCCCATCCCTGGAAGTGTTCATGGCCAGGTTGGATGGGGCTTGGGGCAGCCTCACCTAGTGGAAGGTGACCCTGCCCAGGGAGGGGCCAGAACGAGATGAGCTTCAAAGTCCCTTCCAACCCAAAACATTCTGGGATTCTATGATTCTGTGAAATAGAGCTTTAATTAAATTTTACAGGGCAGTGGCTCCCATGGAGTGGTCTGAAGGACATTTTATCATCAGCATTAACAGCATTTTCAGTTAAAAGCTGGAACAATTTAAGGATTAATCGTGACAGGAGCTGTGGCTGAGTGCAGAGGGGTAAGAATTCAGTTGCCTTCAGTGCTGGTGGAACCAGAGGAGAGAATGGAATCAGGGCCCTGGTAGAACTGGTGCAGCCTGTCCTGGTGCAGCTTTCCCTTCAGAGAGGTGGCTGCTCTGGGCTGTGGGACAGCACCAGCTGTTTTTATCTCCTCATTAAATCCTGGGCTGAGATCTCACAACTCATTGTAACAGCCCTGCTGGCTTGAAAATACCCAAAAAGCAAAATGTCCTGTGCTCTGGGTTAGTCAGCTATTTGTTTGGAAAACAAGAGCATGTATTGAAGGAATCAAGGACCTGCCTTTTGCTCTTGTGTCAGATATTGTCAGTCTGGCTCCTGCCGAGGCTGTAGGTCTTGCCACAGGCTTTTTTTTGATGAGTTCCAGTAACAAGCCAAGTGTAAATTTAGCATCTAAAGAGCTTCACACACGTGCAGCAGAACAGGCAAGCTGCAGCTGCCTTAAATAGACAAATGGCTGCATGTCTTGAGTGGAATAATAATGGGGGTTCCTTAACTGTGGGTTTGGAGTTGCTGAGGGTTCTGTCATGCACCCCCCAAATCTCTCCCCTGTTATACAGCTATCAGATTGTCCCTCCCAGAGTCACCTTGGGTCTGGGGCACAGCCTGAGCATGCAGTTAAGGTCTGCTGCAGCACAAGGGTGTTTGTAGCAGCAGCAGAGTCTGGAGTAAAGTGACACAGCCAGCACCTCCTCCCTGCTGAGATCAGCCCCAGCTTCCTGTACCCTGGCTCCTGGCTCCAGCTAAACCTCTGGTGTAGTCCTCAGCTGGGCGAAATGGTGTGTCAAGGGTTGTTTCCAGCCAGAGGGAATCAGTGAGGAAGCCTTTCTTTTGTGTGGAGGCTGTTGTTTTGGGGTTTTTTTGTTGTTTTGTTTTTCCTTCTTCCTCTCCGCAGCATATTTGCACGGAGTGGGAAATTAAAGCTGCTGTTAATAAAGTGCTTGCACACAGGAAGGTGCTGGAGCACCCACCATCATCTTGCACAGCCTCCACTTGGGAAAACTGTTGGGAAAGTTTTAAAATAGAGTTGTTCTGTGCTAGTGTGTGGGTCTGGACGTCTCTGCCTAGCACAGAGCTGGATCCAGTGTGCACAGAGAGCTGCCACTTCTCAGGGTGGGCTGTGCTGTCAGCATGTTTCAGCCATGCAGGGCTGTCTCCTGCACGCCCTCGGTTCTGAGTTTTCCTCTGGTGGGTTTTCTCTCCCAGTGCCTCTGGGCCATCCTCTGACTCTCAGATCTGGGAAGCTGCCTCTGCTTAGTTTCCCTCTGTAGATCCCCAGCACAGTGGGGGAGCAAGCCTTTTCCCCTGCCACATCCTTACTAATGAGTCCTGTCAAAGCAGACTGTAGTGCTTTTAATTAGAAAATGGATCATTTCCAGGTGCTAGAGGAAACCCCGTGTGAAGTGAGCAGCAAGTACTCTCTGCCTTAGGGTACAGGCTGGGGACTGGGAGCTCAGAGGTGGAAACATCCTGGAGAGAGGCAGAATTTTGGGTGGAGACAATGCCTTCCCCAGTCTGCTGCAAGTCCCAGCTTTAGAGCTGAATGTTGACCTACTCTTGAGGCTTTAAAAAAAAAAAAGTCAGGCTTTGGGTGACTCTGACAATTTATTTATCTGATAACAGCCAGTCTTGAAGTCATCTTCTAGGTGAAGGAAGCTTTGTTGTCTTATTACTGTTCAGTTTTTGTACAGCAGTTTCAGGTGTGTGTAGCTGGGAGTGTGCTGCCCACTTAGCACGAGGAGATAAAAATCAGCTTTAGGGATGGGACAGAAGGCAGGGAGAAATCGGGTGGGCTCCACAGGCCTGGTGGCTGCAGCTTGTTGTGTGCTGTGCTCTGGCAGATTGCTGTAGCACAGGGCTGCTGTGCCTGCCTGGGGCACTGTGTGTCTCCTGGGGAGCTTTGTGATTTACCGGTGCTGCAGTGACTCAGGCACAGGTAACTCTGCTGATGCTTCCTTAGCTTTAGAGACCTGCTGGTGTACAGGTAATGTGCTCAGCTATTTCTCTGTTTTCTTGGAGAGTTTTTCCTACTCTGAAATAATGAAGCTTCTCCCTAAATTGCTTTATTGTGGCAGAATCCTATTACAAGGTCCAGTATGTGTTTCACCCCTTTTCCTTGTTCAGGACAATGTAGCTGTTTCCCTTTGCACTGTTTGTTGAACTTGGAGGTTGGTTGTTTCTCTTTCATGTTCCCTCCTTGCCAGAATATTTGTTTACATTCAGTGGGAAGTTTTGCAGTGCATCCAAGGACTGCTTGTGAGCAGAGATTTCCAAAGGGATGCATAAAGTTTAATTATCTCTCTGATTGCTGTCTTCTACTCTTTGGTTTGAAAAAGGATCACGAATGATGGTGAAATGATTCCCAGTCTCCTTTGAGTGCATCTGTGGGAGTTTCCCTGCCTCAGTGAGGAGGAGGGATTTGTTGAGAGCCTCTCCCTGTTCTTTGCTGCAGTTTTTCTCCGGACCTCGCCCTGGACTCCCCTGGCACCGACCACTTTGTCATCATTGCCCAGCTGAAGGAGGAGGTGGCTACTTTAAAAAAGATGCTTCACCAGAAGGATCAGATGATTTTGGAGAAGGAGAAGAAGGTACAGTCCTTGGCTTGCTTCCCCCCAGCAGGCTGACATGTTCTCACAGTTCACATTCTGACACAGCCTGATTTTTTTATCTCGGAGTTAACGTGTCTGGCTGTTTCCAGGCTGCCTCCCTTCCAAAGCCAAGGAGGCTCTCTGGACCCACCCCGAGGATCTCATTTCATACAGGGTCATTTCCTGACCACTTGGAGACCTCTGTGTGTGGGCAAGGCTGGGAGTAAACATGCTGCTGCTTGGAGAAATGCAGTGCTGGCCCTTGCTGTTGCTCTGTGCTCTCAGTCACACAGTTGTGCTCTCACTGCAGTCCCCCAGCACTGCCAGCATGTCTGTGACCTCAGGCAGTCTCACACACCTTCTGTAGAGGCACTTTCCGTGGCAGGGGGGTCTGTGGGGAGGGCACTTGTTGCCTCTTCCAGCTCACTTGGTCCTTCCTGGTTTGTGCCCAGATCACAGAGCTGAAAGCCGACCTGCAGTACCAAGAATCACAGATGAGGGCAAAGATGAACCAAATGGAGAAGACACACAAGGAGGTCATGGAGCAGTTACAGGTGACAGCATTTTTTTTTTTTTCATTTGCTGAGCTGTGTTGTAACCAAGAGTGACTGAGGGCATTCCTGAGCTGTGTCCAGGAGGGACTGAGGACACTCCTGGTCAGAACAGCCTGTGAGCTCCTGCAGACAGATCTCTGCTAATGCTTCTCAGCCCTGTCCTACAGACTCTGTGCAACCAGGCAAGCCCCTCCTCAGCTCTGCATTGCATCCCAACCACCATTTACACCTACCTTGCTGCTCTCTACTCAGGCTCACACTTGCTATGTTGTAAAGTGCTGTATTGTGTCCCTTATGGACTAGACAGGAATCATCAAATTCATTTTTCTTATTGCCAAAATCAGGTTTGAACCTGTTTCTCCAGTCTGCAGAACCTTTGTCAGCTCCCTGAACCTCTAAATCACCTCCCTGTGATTTGTGTGAGCAGTAACCAGAGAGAACAAAGGAACAATTGGCAGTTCTTTTAGCTCTGTATCTCTAGTCCAAATAAAGAAGTCCCTGAGCTGATGGAAGCAGGGAGGGCAGGATTCTTGTCATGGCTGTGGAAACACAGCAGACTATCAGCATGAATAGCTTGAGCCACTGAAGGGATCAGGTCAAAGGGGAAGAAATCAGACACAGAAATGAACTTTGCACCCTTTAATTACTCTGGGTATATAAAGATCTAAAGCCCCAGCAATGAGAGGTGGGAGGGGATGAGACAAAAGGCTTCTGTTGCCCCTGAGCCACTCCTCCCTGCACACCCGCTCTGGGGAAGTATCCCAGTGCAAGTCAGGTTTGGGGCCTCCAGCTGCAGGCAGAGTGCTGGTGCCTGTGAGAATCCCTTCACAGGGCATGTCCCTCTGCCTGGCTGGAGGCTGGAGTGTGGGAATGTGGTGTGCAGGGGCTGGATGTGCTGTTTCTGAAGGTGAAGGAGCATCAGACCCAGGAGCAGCTGTGCCCCAGCCACCTCCCTCTCTTGGTGCTTTCCATATCTGTGCTCATCTCAGGCTGGGACTGCTCTGAACTCTGGTGTCCAGACATTTTCTTTCTGCTGTATTGGTTGAGTCTTGGGAAACCTCTTTCAGTGACTGGAAAATCAAAGTTCAGACCCTCTCAGTGTATTGTAGGTGGCTTGAACTGTTCATATGATTAATTTTTGAACAGCATTGTGGGTTTTATCATTTTGTCTTTGTCCTTTCTGGTGAGGCTGGGATGGGAGAGCCCTCTCTAGGGGGTTAGAGGTGAACTCAGCATCTGCCCCCCTTTGCACCTGTGTGTGGGATGTCAGCAGCTTCTGCACAGGGATCCCAAGAGCTAATGATGATCCATGCCACTAAATACCCATTTTCCCCGTTTCCAGGCCAAGAACAGAGAACTCCTGAAGCAAGCAGCTGCCTTATCAAAAGGCAAAAAGCCTGAGAAGTCAGGAGCAATAACCTCCCCTTAAAGCCAAACCCCCAGCCTGGGAGATTTGGCCAGCATTAGCTGAGGAGCCTGGGAGCCCTGCTGGATCTCTGGAAGCCCAAAGCTCTGGGTTGTCACTGTCCCCCTGCTGGGGACTCTGTGGGATTCCTGGTGTGTTCCCTTTGGATAGCATGCCTGAGTGTGGCTGCTGTGATCCATGGGGAGAGGTCCCAGCCTTCCTAAATCCCCCCTCAAGTACTGTTTGCTGGAAGAAATCTTTCCTAGCCAGTTGCTACCACTGCCAGCCCTTTCCATGAGCAAGTAGGAACCTGCTGCATTAGTGGCTCCTTGCTGGTTCCCAGCCTGCTGCTGGGAGGGAATTGCTGTGGCCAGTTGTTCTGCAGATAAAGTGGGAGCTGCATGTGGTGGGAGCTGGATCTTTTTTCCCTTGAACTGTTCCTTCTTCAAAAGAGAGCTGAGAACTCACCAGCCCAACAGATGTTCCTGGAAGGTTGTGCCACTGCTGACAACAGTGATTCAGCTTTTTGAAGATGCTTCCAAAATGGGGGCCATGTATTTATCTTGGAAGATAATTTTGTGTTTTGTTTTTTCTTCTTTTCTCTGTCACCTTGGCAAACCAAACTGCCTGGTTTTATGTTTCCTTGTTTTTCTGATCAGAGCTTTTGGGTTGGGAGCCAAAGTGGAATGATACAGCCCCCAACCCACCCAGAATTCCCCTTCCCAGTGCCCTGGTTACGTGGTGACCTCTGGGATTTTGATGATTTCTGCAGCTTGGTTCGATCAAGTGTCTCTTACTCCATTTCTTTACACAGAGAGAGTTCAAGGCTCGGATATTCCCTCTCTTCCCCCTTTCCCTGCCCCTTCCAGATGCAGGGGCCAGGTTGGCTCCAGGAAAGCACTTACTCAGGCAGCCACCCAAGCCAGGGAGCGTTTCTTGGGGCACTCCAGGGATTTTCCTCACTGCTGATGCCAAAGCAGCAGGATCAAAGGGCTATGAGAGTTCCTGTACCAGGGATGTGCTGCCACTGACCCCAGCTGGGGTGGGTCCCCCCAGGCACCTCTGCTGGGGTGCTGGTGGTGGACAAAAAGCACTTGGAGGGGGAGCAGCACACAACTGCGGGCTGGCAGGAGCTCCTCAACATCCCCAACTCCAGACAGGGAGAGGAGAAGCATCTCAGGGCTTGGAGAGCCCCGAGCAGGGGCTGAAGGTAGGTAAGAGAGCTCATGCTTTTGCTGCAGGGCGGCTGCTCCATCAGGGCTTTGATGAAGCTTTTAACTAGAGGTTGTGATTGCTTTTTTTCATCCTTTTGTTTCTTATTTGTTACTAAAGTTGATTTTACTCAAAGGCACTTTTTTGGGATGATGTTGGCTTCTGTCACGGAAGGAGCACGTTTCATCGAACACTGCCATGTGTTTGTTTTTGGTTTTTCTAAGAGACTTTTGATGTGAAAACAAGCAAAACCAGGAATGGCTACACTTTGCCTGAGTGTGGCTGCTGGAAAAACTCACCCAATTTTATACTTTTAGAAAATGAAGTGCATTGGTGGGAGTTTTTTTAACTGTGGGCTTTGCTTTTTTTCCTTCCCTCAACATACAGAAATAAAAGAGGGAGAAAGGCCCTGTAAATATTGTTCAGGTGGGTTTTTAATCGTGATCAATTGCTCCTGCCGTGGCTAGCTGATTTGTAGCGCCAACATCGTTTCTTTGTATGTTTGTAATAATGAGATTTTCAAGGGACGCTTTGATTTGTACAAATGATACCTGTAAAAGTGGTTTAAAAAAAATCCTCATCCGTGGCTGATACTTTGTTTGCTTTGAAAAGGGAAAAAACCAAACCAACTAAAGTACCTCTCCCTGCCTGGAGCTGATCTATCTCCTGCTCTAGGGTTGGGAGTTAGGGGAAGGAGACAGTGTTTTCCCATTGTTTGCTCTGCTCCTACTTTTTTTTCTATCTTTAAATCCTCCCATCAAGCCTGTTGCTAGGATCCTGGTTACTTGGTTACATCCAGCTTCCCAGAACCCATTGGGCTGTGTCTGAGGAGGTTTATTCCTGATCTCAGCAAGGCGATGTGACTGGCACAGACAGAGAGACCCAGTCCTTCGGCATGGAGGTTTTCCTTTTTCCCATGAGATTTCCACGAAGAAAATTCAGCTGTCCCTCGTCTTTTTGCAAGGAAATCTCCAGAGGTCTGGGAGCCTAAAGGGGTTTTAGCTTTGACCCTTTTCTTTATTCATATCCAGTCCTGTGGAGCACATGGGGATAGCAGCTCCCTCCTGCTGCTACTCCCAGAGCAATGGGGATCACTGACCAGTACAAACCAGTACACACCACAGTTTCTAATGTTTATGTTGCTGAAGCCATGTCCACCTGCCTGCAGAGCAGAAATCCTGATGGAGTGCTG
Organism: Muscicapa striata striata; assembly: GCA_030060385.1. Classification (NCBI taxonomy): domain Eukaryota; kingdom Metazoa; phylum Chordata; class Aves; order Passeriformes; family Muscicapidae; genus Muscicapa; species Muscicapa striata. The sequence goes on from JAREIS010000659.1 coordinate 12,801, forward strand.
GCAGCTCCTGTGGGCCAGCATCACCTTGGAGTCACCTTCCCTCCACACGTCTGAGCAGTGCAGCTGCAGAGGAAATGAGAGGAAACAGCCTCAAGGTGTGCCAGGGAAGGTTTAGAGTGGATATCAGGGACAGTTTTTCCATGGAAGGGGCTATCCAGCCCGGGCACAGAGTGCCCAGGGAAGCTGTGGAGTCCTGGAGGAATTTGAAAGTCGTGGATGTAACATTTGGGGACAAGGGTTAGGTGGTGGCCCCCAATGCTGGGGAAGCAGTTGGAGTGGATGCTCTTAAAGATCTTTTCCAACCTGAATGATTCCATCATTCTAATTCCCTTTTCCACCCCACAAAAGCTCTGGGCTTCCTTCTTCCAGCCCACAAAGCCCTAATACTGTAGGTTTTCCCACTGGAGTCTGTAGTGGGGTGACCAGCCCCAGTGACAATCCAGCTCCTGATCTTCGAGTGGAGCACGTCAGGGAAGGAAGCACTGAAACAATATTCCATGTTTTACCTGCCCCAGGTGTTCCCTCAGAGTGTCCTTGTATGGTCTCTGCTGCCCAAAACTACCAGCTGGTGAAAAAGGCAGGAGTTGTCCCCAGCCAACTTCCCTCTAAGGTGACACACCTTGAGCAATTGGCCTTCCCTTGCTGTTCAGCGTTCCTGGAGCACCAGACTTGTCCAGTCAGCAGGATGGTGACCAGGGCACTGTCAGTCCCAAGGTAATTACCTACTGTTGCTTGTTTTTAAATCCCTGGGGAGATTTAAAAGCCATGTGGATGTGGCACTTGGGGACAGGGGTTAGTGGTGGCCTTGGCAGTGCAGGGGTAATAGTTAAACTTGGTGACCTGAGAGGGCTTTTCCAAATTGAACATTTCCATGATTCTGTGGGATGCTGGAGCAGTTTTGCAGTGCCCAGCATGGCCTGCTCCTGGCTCCCAGCGTGGGTGGCTGGGTGTTGTGCACCAGGCTGCTGTGGGAGCAGGGACACGCTGCTGGGTGAGAGGAGCACTGGGAGCCAGCTGGAGAGGTGCTGAGGCTGCAGGGAACCCAGTGCCTGCTGGGTGGGCTGATGGAGGGTGAGGAGCAGGTGAGGGATCCTGTGCTGCTCCAAAACCTGGAGCTCTGTGCCCACCCGGCTGTGCTCGGCCCCTCCTGCCCCTGCTCCACATGCAGGAGTTGTCAGTGGGACAAATGTCCTCCTGGCACAGCCCTTCGTGTCTTCTGATGGGATATTTTTATATTAAATATTTGGCAGTGTCTCTAGCCCATCTCTTCAGCTGGTTCATTGCCTGATGCACACCCACAGCCCTGTCCCTCTAATATCCAGAGCTTTTTGGGGAGCAGAAAGGGGAGAACAGAGGCAGCCTACCCCCCTCAGCCCCCCCACTTTGCTTGCTCTGTGTTGCCTTCACTGATGCAAAGGAGGAGATGCGTGTGCCCCGCCAGGCTGATGCGTTCAGCCAGAGCAAACACAGAGCTCAGGGCCTCAGATGGAACTGAGAGTCATCATGGAATGGTTTGGGTTGGAAGAGACCTTAAAGCTCATCCTTGTTCCAGCTCCCCATGGGCAGGCACACCTTCCACTAGCTGAGATTGCCCCAAGCCCATCCAGCCTTGGACCAGCAGCAGCTCTGCTTGTGCCCCATGCCCAGCCCCTGTGTAGGGTGTGACAGTGTCAAAGGAGAGGTGAAGGAGCTGGACTGGGGTGCCAGAGGCTGAAACAGCACCCCTGAGCCCAGGGCAGCAAGGGGCCACGCTCCCTTGGATCAGGTGGAATTGTGCCTCTGAAGTGGCACAAGTGGAAATACAGAAGCGGAAACCTTGAGGTAGCCAGAGGCACCCAGACCCCACAGCCTCGGCACAGAGCCGTGTTTGCAAAACACCCTAAAAATAGCCCCAGGAAGGGGACAAGGACAAGGAGCAGTGACCAGGGACATGTGAAGCTGGCTGTGTGCTCCCTCCCAGCCGGGGCTGGGGCTGTGGGCTGTGCTGCTGGTGCCTGTCCCAGCCGTGCCAAGGAGCCCTGCCGTTCCCTCTGCTGGCAGCAGAGCCAGAGGAGGCTGTTGCCAGGCAAATCCCGAGTTGTTTGTGCAGCGACTCCTGTTTGCTGGACTTTGCTGTGTCAGGCAGCCCCAGATTGGTACCAGTGCTGTGTCTGGGACAGCCCATGCTTCTGGGGGTGGGTTTTTTACTTTATTTTCCCCTTTTTTTTCATTATTTTTCTTCTTTTTGCTTTTTCTCCCATCCCTTTGGTGAAACACCAGACCCAGTAAAAGAGTCAGAGAATCCCAGACTGTTTTGGTTGGAAGGGATCCTAAAGCCCATCTCATTCTGCCCCCCTCCATGGGCTGGGACATCTTCCACTATCCCAGTTTGCTCCAAGCCCTGTCCAGCCTGGCCTTGGACACTTCCTGGGATCCAGGGACAAACTGGGCAAACTCTGCCATGGCCTCCCTACCGTCACAGGAAAGAATTCCTTCCCAATATCCCATCTATCCCTGCCCTCTGGCAGTTTGAAGCCATTCCCCCTTGTCCTGGCACTCCAGACCCTTGTCCAAGTCTCTCTCCAGCTCTCTTGGAGCCCCTTTAGGCACTGGAATGGGCTCTAAGGTTTCCCCAGAGCTTTCTCTTTCTCTAGTCTGAACACCTTCAGCTTTCCCTTTTTCCAGTGCAGAGGGTCTCCAGCCCTCTTTGGAGCATCTTGGCCTCCTCTGGGCTCACTCCAGCAGTTCCATATCCTTGTGCTGTTGGTGGCCCGGAGCTGAGCGAGCAGACGTAGTTTCCCTCGGCTTTCTTCTCCCTTTAGCCCCAGGACACATTCCCAACACTCGCCGCGTTCAAGGGTCGGGCGAGTGCGGCCGGCTCGGGGTAGACCTGATGTCCTTGTGTTGGGCCGCGCGGCCACGCCCCCTGTTGCCATTGGTCAGATCGCTGCTGGGTGATCACGCCCGCGGGCTCCCATTGGCCGAGGCGGCCCGGGGGGCGTGTCCCGCCCGCGCTATGTAAGCGTGGCGGGCGCGGGGCCGGGGGTCGCTGCGGAGCGCGGGGGCGGCTGTGGGTGGCCGTGGGTGTCCCCGCCGCCCAGCCCCGCCGGGATGCTGCTCGCCGGCTCGCCCTGCTGCCCCGCAGGGTCGGAGGAGCACCGGGGCTGCGGGGCCCGGCGGGGCGGCCAGGTAAGGGCTCCCGGCTGTACCGCCCCATCCCCGGGCGCACACGGGGCGCAGCCCGCACGGGGGTCCGTCGGAGGGGCGCTGGGGGTGTGCCCTGGCCCGCGGCCGCTGCCCGGGTCACCCCCGCCCCGCCGGCTGCATCGACACTACCCCGGGCGCTCGGTGCCGTCCCGCACCGTGCGGTGCTCGGGAGAGGCTGCCCGGCTGCACCTGCACCTGCCCAGGGTTTGGATGTTGCCGTCGTGTCCCGTCTGTGGGAGCGGCTCGTCCGGTTCACCCAGTGACTGAGTGGGTGCTGTGAGAGCGCAGCTGCCCCTCCAGCTTGAGGAGTGCGGGCAGGAAGCCCGAACCCCGTGCTTGGAGCAGGGGGAGCCCCTGTGAGCAACGGCTCGTTTCTGAATTCCCTGCGTTTATGAATTTGGAGGAGGGCGGGGGGAAATGGTGATTTAGTGGCGTTTGGTGCCCAGAGGGGTTAGTGGCACTGCCGGCGGCCGAGTTTCGCAGGCGGCTGTAAGCACAGTGCTGCTGTGCTGCTCCTGATCCCCGTGCCGCCCTGCGGGACCCCCACCCCGTTCCTCCCTGTTTTCCCATGGCGGGGGTGAATTCCGGCTCGGCAGTGGTGTCACCCCAGCCCCGCTGTCCCGCGGTGTCACACGCGGCCGGGAGCGGAGCAACATCGCCGCCCGGTTTCATCAGGCGCTGCCGCCTGACGCACAGGGTGCGGGACGGCCCCGGCCCGTGCCCGGTGTCCGCTTGAGTCACCCCTTCCGCTGACGCTGCGGGGATGGTCCGTGGCTCCCGTGACTCCCGGCTGTGCCTTCCTTCCTAGGAAAGAGGAATCCAGGCTTCCCGGGAGCTGGCGAGGGGCCCCAGCGCCTTCATTCCCCTGGGAGAGGTAAATGGGGATTGACTTGGGTGGGGGGCTCCTTCACCTTCCTTGGTAGGGGTGGGGGGATAGGAAGGATTCCCAGCCCCCCAGTTCCTAGTGCCTGGTGGGGGGTGGGATGCTGAGGAAGGAGGAAGGGGTGGAGAGGGGTCACTCACCCCAAGCGGATCCTTGTGGCATTGGGGGGGAGTCATTCTGGAAATTGGGGGAGCAGCTGTATTTCACCCTGGTGTTTGCCTGCCCTGCCTGTGCCTTGGTTTCCCCACTCATCCAGACACGTCTGTGTTTCCCCTGTGATGCAAAGACCCACCCCCTTGCCCTGCCGGCCCCTCAGCATTCTGCCCTGAACCCCCAAGGCACCTGGGCCCTATCTCAGCACCCACATTCACTCTTCCAGATGTTCCTGCTCAGGCAGAGATAGCGCCGTGGTTTCGTCACTGCGCTGGGGGCTGACCCCATCTCCTCCCCTGCGCTGCAGAGCCCAAACAAACAGCCCAGCACACGGGCTGAGCTGCACGGGCTGTGTGGGCTGTGCATGGAGACCCCCGGGCAGGCAGTGCCCCCCGGGGCGGGCAGTGGGGGCACGGGCGCCCGGCGGTGCCCGTTCCGCGGCCGGGGCGCTTCCAGTGGGGTGAGCATCCCGTCCTGGTGCTCTGGGTGCTGGGTCCTGCTTTTGGGGGGGTCTGCATTTGGGTTAGGGGGATGTTGGGAAGAGTGGGGGCCTACAGCTCACAGCCCTTCACTTCCTGCTCTCCTCGTTCTGCAGGTCCCGCAGGAGGGGGGGGACAGCAGCCTGCACCAGCTCCTCAAGGCCTTCGTCTCGGCCGGCAGGGTGGACCACGTCGCCATGGTCATGGGGCTGCACCCCCAGTACCTCAGCAGCTTCTGGAAGACCCAGTACCTCCTGCTGCGCATGGACGGGCCCCTGCCCTACCACAAACGCCACTACATCGCCATCATGGTGAGTACTGGGGCGTGGGGACACCAGGGACACCTGGGGATACCACCCATGGTGCTCTGGGGGTCCCAGCACTGCTGCTCGAGAGGCATTGGGGAGGAGGGGCCCCTCTCTGGTCTCTCATCTCAAAAGCTTAGAAGCCCCTTTGGGGTTGGTGCCCACCCAGGGTACCCCAAAACCTTCCCTCCAGGACCCCTGGGAACCGGCCTTGACAGTGAGGGGGGAAACCCACCCTGTCTAGAACTTGTATCCCAGGGAAAACCCTCCAGGAGCACCGTGGGACCAGTGGGCTCCCTGCCTTGGCAGGGTGGGGTCCCCCAGGCAGTGCTGGGGGCTGACTGCTGGCTCTCCCTGCAGGCTGCAGCCCGGCACCGCTGCTCCTACCTGGTGGGCTTGCACATGGGGGAGTTCCTGCAGGTGGGGGGCAACCCTGCGTGGCTGCGGGGGCTGCACTGTGCCCCCCAAAAACTCCAGAACCTCAATGAGATCAACAAGCTGCTGGCACACCGGCCCTGGCTCGTCACCAAGGAGCACATCGAGGTGAGAGCTGCTGCTGCCAGCACAGAGCCTCCCCAAACACAGTTAGACCCCAGGGACCAGGTTCCTGCTTCACAGGCCTCAGCGTTTAACCCCCTGGGGCTGAGGGGGTCAGTGGGATGGGAAGGGGTGACTTGCCCCCGCGGGTCTGTGGGCGAGGCACTTCTCAAACACGCTCCTGTATCCCTGCCACTGGCTTGGCCCAGCACGGGGCTGTGGTGGGCGTGCAGCTGGGGCTGGGGTCTCTCCAACGCTGCTGTGTGTCACAGGCTCTGCTGAGGCCGGGGGAGCACAGCTGGTCGCTGGCAGAGCTGGTGCAGGCGCTGGTGCTCCTCACCCACTACCACTCGCTCGCGTCCTTTGTCTTCGGCTGCGGCATCAGACCCGAGGGGGAGCAGGATGGGGCCCCCTCACCCCGCAGTGACAGCAGCCCTGCCTCTGAGGACAGCACGTGGGGCTCTGGGGTAAGAGGGGTTTGCCTTGCAGGGCTGAGTGCACCCTGGGCTGCTGGATGCTTCATGGGGCTTCCCCTGGGAATCACAGAGAGCTTGGATTGGATGGGACCTTAAAGCCCATCTTGTTCCACCCCCTGCCATGGGCAGGGACACCTTGCACTAGACTGGGCTTGCTCCAAGCCCTGTCCAGCCTGGCCCTTAACACTTTCAGGGATGGGGCAGCCACGGTTTCTCTGGGCAAACTTTGCCAGGGGCTCCCACTGTCACAAGGAAGAATTTCTTCCCAATCTCCCACCTATCTCTGCCTTCTGGCAATGGCAAACCACTCCCCCTTGTCCTGTCCCTCCAGGCTCTTGTCCCAAGTCCCTCTCCAGCTCTCCTGGAGCCCCTTTAGGCACAGGAAGGGTCTCTAAGGTCTCCCTGGAACCTTCTCCAGGCTGAACACCCCCATCTCTCCCAGTGTTGCTTCCAGAGCAGAGGAGCCCAGCTCTCAGAGTATCTCTGTGGCCTTTGTTTGGAGCAGCTGATGCTTTAGAGCCATGCAGTACCTTCCACATCCTCCACAGGACTTCCCCCTCCTTGCATCCCCTCCTGGGGATGGGTTGTGGGAGCTGCTGGAATCTGGGCAGGAAAAGCCCAGAGGGAGATGCTCATTTGAGCAGCCCAGCGACTCCCCCAGGTGCCAGATCTGGGTTTGGGGGCCCCTCTGGGTGAGCAGGGGCAGGGCTGACCCTGCCCTGTGCTGCCCCAGGGCACAGATGCCATGCAGGAGGTGGAGATGCTGATGGAGAGGATGAAGCTGCTGCAGGAAAACCAGCTGGGGGAGGAAGGAGTCACCCAGGAGGAGATGGTGACACGCTTTGAGCTGGAGAAGACGGAGAGTTTGCTGGTTCCTTCCTCAGGTGAGGAGGTGCCCATGGCCAGGGGGGCCAGAGGAGGGGGAGAGGAACCAGAATCTGCCTGAGGGAGCAGGATCAGCTCCTCAGTGCAGCGCTGACTCCAGCTGGGCTCACGGCCACTGCCTTGGTGCCTTGCAGATGCCTTGGACCCCTCCCTGCAGTCCAACATCCGCTGCTTCCTGGAGGACCCTGAATTCGGGTACAAGGACTTCACACGGAGGGGGGAGCAGGCCCCCCCCACCTTCCGTGCACAGGTGGGTGCCAGCACTGCCTCGGGGCTGGGCGTGCCTCCTCCTTGTGTTGGGGTTGTTCCCAGGACTGGGGACAGGGGGTAAGGGCTGGAGCTGAGCAGCCAGGTGCTGAGAACTGGGGGGAGGTGTCAGTTTATGTCCCTGTTTTTGGGAGGGTGTCATGGTTTAATGCCAGCTGGAGATGAAACATGACACAGCTGCTCACTTAGCCCCCACTTTCTCCCCCCCACCCCAGGGAGGAAAATCAAAATAAAGCTTGTATGTTGAGATATGAACAGTTAAATAACTGAGAATAAAGCAAAATACAATGATAATAATGAATAATGATAATAATGAATAATGATAATAATGACATTGAGAAGGGAAAAAACAAGCGATGCACAATGCAACTGCTCAGCACCTGCTGACTGATGCCAGACTCCCCCTTCCCAAACCCAGGTTGGCCCCTTCCAGGTAACTCCCCCCAGTTTAAATACTGGGCATGACATTCTCTGGTGTGGAATATCCCTGTGGTCAGTTTGGGTCACCTGTCCTGGCTATGCTCCCTCCCACTGGCAGAGCCTGAAACAAGAGGAATAAAGTCCTTGACTCAGGATAAACCCACCTTAGCAAAAACACCAAACCATCAGTGTATTACCAGCACCCTTCTCATTCCAAATCCAACACCACAGCATTGGAACAGCTACTGAGAAGAAATTAACTGTTCCCTGCCTGAAAGCAGGACAGGCAGCCCAGTGTTCCCCACCCAGGCCCTACCCCAGTGTCCTTTCTCACAGGATTACACCTGGGAGGACCACGGCTACTCGCTGATGAACCGCCTGTACCCCGACGTGGGGCAGCTGCTGGATGAGAAGTTCCAGGTGGTTTACAACCTCACCTACAACACCATTGCCATGCACTGCGGCGTGGACACCTCCGTGCTGCGCCGTGCCATCTGGAACTACGTGCACTGCGTCTTTGGCATCCGGTACCTCCCCAAAATGTTGCCCAAAATGTTCCTTCTCTGCCCTGGGAAGAGCCCAGGAGCAGGCCCAGTGCCTTGGTTGTGGTTAGGGCGTTGCTGCTGCTGCTGCTGCTTCCTAAGGCAAAGTGATGCTCTTGGCAGGCTTGGCTGAGGTTCAGAACAACCCTGGGAAAGGAGAATTTAGTAAAAAATTACAGTAAGGGTGGTGAGGCTCTGGCAGAGTTTACCCAAAGAGTGGAATTCTCATCCCTGGAAGTGTCCAAGGCCAGGCTGGACAGGGCTTGGAGCAGCCTGGGATAGGGGAGGGTGTCCCTGCCCGTGGCAGGGGGTGGGACTGGATGGGCTTCTGGTCCCTTCAACACAAACCATTCCTTGATTCTGTGAATGCACAAGGCTTGGAATAACACATCCTCCTCTCTCCAGCTATGATGACTACGACTATGGGGAGGTGAACCAGCTCCTGGAGCGCAACCTAAAGGTCTACATCAAGACAGTGGCTTGCTACCCGGAGAAGACGACCAAGCAGATCTACACACAGTTCTGGAGGCACTTCAAGCACTCAGAGAAGGTGCTGCCCCGTCCCTTCCCTGCTGGCAGGGTGCTGGGGTGCTGCCCCTGCCCTGACTGTGCTCTCGCCGTAGGTGCACGTGAACCTGCTGCTGCTGGAGGCGCGGATGCAGGCGGCTCTGCTCTACGCCCTCAGGGCTCTCACGCGCTACATGACCTGAGCTGCTGCTGCTGCTGCTGCTGCTGCTGCTGCCCTGGCTGTGCAGGGCCAGGGCCAGCTGCTACCCTGGCCATCAGGAGTATTGTCTCTCTGATTAATGAGCTGTGGAAGTAAAGTGGGAGCTTCCCTGTGCTTTCTCCCAGGAAAGGGGAGCCCCAAGAAGCTCCCAGTGCTGGGGAGACCCCCAAGGGCTGCCCTGGCTTGGCGGGTGCTCTGCTGCTCTGTGTCTTTCTGGGGTTAGCCCCAGTGGAGGCAGGCTGGGATGTCTGTGGGTGCTGTGCTGGTGTCACACCCCTGTGGCCTCTCCTGGCACCACAGCTGCCACCCAAGAGCACTATCCCCCTGCCAGAGAGGGCCAGAGGATGTCTTGGGTGTCATCCCTGCTTTTTGGTTCCTGCTGGGCTGGGAGACACAGCTGCTGGTGGGGTTGCTGCCCAGGCATCCCCTCCCCACCTTTCTGCCTCATCCCCTGCAGGTTGGGATGTGAAGTGCCTTTAACCTAAGTGCCAGGGCAGGAGCAGGGAAAGGGTAGGAATACCTGAGTGTGTTTTACACCTTTTTACATTGTTTTCCAACCACTGGCACATCTGCACTGCCTCAGCTTTAGGGGCTGAAGTGGAAAGCTGTGCTGGGGCATAAGGCTCCCTCAGCCCGTCTCCTGCTGTGAGGGTGCAGGGTGGGATGGGGTGCCCATGGCTTTATCTGGGTGTGCCAGAGCATTCCCAGCAGCACAGGTTGCTGAGGAGGTGCCTGGTGGGGAGCAGGATCCAGGGCCAGCAGCATCGCCACCCTTGGTTTGCCAAGAGTGAATGTTGAATCATAGCTCCAGTTAACTTATTTCTATATTTTTTCCTGACTAGGCATGGAAATGTCTCTGTAACTTTGCTATTAATCTTGTTTGGAAAAATAAAATAGTTCTTTTTTTTTACTCTTTTTCCTTTTTCACTTTCCCCTGGCCAGCCCAGGGTCTAATCCTGTGAGTGTGTGTGGAGTGCAGGGGTCTGCTGCTCTGGGAGCATCCCTGACTCCTCCAAGGGGGATGTGGGAGGTCTGAGCACTCCCTCTTTGCCTCCAGGGAATGGGTTTGACTTTCAGTAAACTCTCGTTGTGGTGACTGTTTCCAGTCTTTCCTGGCTGTGACATCTTCCTGGAAAGGCAGGATTGGGGGGTGACACTGTGGGTGTCCCGCGGGATGCTCTGACCCACACTGGCATGGACACCCCAGCCCCGGGGTGTGGAGCCCAGCTCTTATCAGGGTGTGGGCAGAGCCCCTGGGAGCTGCTGATAAGAGGAGCAGCTCTTCTTGGGAGGTGCCAGATCCTGGCTCTGGGGCAGCCAGGGGGGCCCTGCCCCTCTGAGCAGGGCAGGGGGGCTGGAAGGGAGGCTTGGGGACAGCTTGATGGGGATTTACAGGGCAGAGTCTATTTTGGGGGAAAAGAGGTTTGAGGGCAGCTTTTTTTGGGAACTGAGGAGGGACAGGCTCCCTGGGCTTTGCTGGTTCTGTCAAAGTTCCTCGGGGGAGGTAACAGCAGAGCCCCTGCAAAATGCTGTACTTTTAGGGTGTCACTGTAGCATCAGGGAATTCTGTGTGGGGGCCTGGGGGACTTGGGGATGTCCTTCAGCTCCTAACCTGGGTCATTGCATCACTTTAACCTCCTTTCTTTTGTCAGTTGGTCACAATTATAAACCAATAAATCCCTCATCGTTCCTCATAACCAAAGCCTGCAATTTGTGTACATATAAATCATTTACCAGCAGCTTTCACTGTTGTCCTGCAGGGCAAGTGTGTGAATAATCCCCCTACCTGCAGATGATAGTTATGATCCCAATAGACGCTATTTGTTTTTTTTTTTTTCACTACACTTGTCCTCAATTTAAAAGCATAATGTGTTAGTGGTGTTTTAGACACATCAAAGCAAAAGGAAATAATAGTATTAGTAAATAATAGTAATAATAGCAGCAACAGTAATAATAGTGATAAATAATAATAATAATAACAACAACAACAATATAATATAATAATAATAATAATAATTATAATAATAATAATAATAATAATAATAATAATATAATCTGTGCTGAAGGAGCCCTTTAAGACTGATGGAGCCCACAGTGCTTTGCAAAGTCGGCATTCCTGGGGCATTGCTGAACCCCTGTTCATGCGGGGCTGGAGATGAGAACTCTCCGTGCCCGGACAGACACCTGGATCCGCGGCACGGGCTGGGAAGGGATCATCAGTCCCAGCCAGTCCCAGAGCCCAGTGGGACGGGCCTGGGCTGGGCTCGGACTCGCCGCTGGCCCCGGGCCCCTCCCGGCGGGCAGCGCCGCTCGCGGGGAGCCCGGAGCGCCCTGGGACCGGCGCTGCTGCGACCCCAGAGTCTCACGGGCCCAAACCCCAAACGCTCCCCGGCCCCAGAGCCTCCTCCACCCTCCCAGCACCCGCCACCCCGAGTCCCCGCTTGCCCCTTGGCCCCAAACCCCCGACACCGAACCGCCGACACCGAACCCCCGCTCTCCCCGCTCAGCGCGTACGCCCGCTCAGCGGGGCGTGTCCTCCTGTTCCGGGGGGCGTGTCCTCCCGCGCCCGGGAGGCGTGTTCTCACGTGCCCGGGGGCGTGTCCTCCTCCTCAGCTGGGCGCGTCCGCCCGTCCCGGGGGCGTGTCCCCCGGCCGCACTACATCTCCCGGTATGCCCCGCGCGTGACTTCCGGCGGCGCTTCCGGCGGCGGCGGCGGCGGCGGCAGGAGCAGGTACGGGCGGGCGGGGCCGGGAGCGCCGGCACGGCTGGGAGAGCCCGGCACGGCTGGGGCGCCGCCGGGAGAGCCCCGCCGGGGCAGGGACGGGCCCGGAGAGCCCCGGCTCGGCCCTGCCCAGCCCCTGCCCCGGGGCAGCGCCTCGGGACGGGCCGGGGGCGAGAGGCGGCGGGCGCCTGGGGAGCCCCGGGAGGGGCCGGGGCCGTGCGGGCAAAGAGACCGCCCGGAATGGGCTCGGACACGGCTCAAACACAGCCCGAACACAGCCTACACGGCTCGGAGCGCAGGGAACGGAGCGCTCTCCCTGTTAGCCGAAGGACAGTTCGGAAAGCCTGAACAGTTCGGGCTGGGACTACGATAAAACCCGGCTTTGGTCCCTGCTGCCCTCCTGTGCCTTGCCGTGAGTGTTTCTAGCTTCTCCAAAGTTCCCTCTGAGGCAGCCCCGCTGGTATTTCTTTGTTTGATCTCTCCTGCCTTAATGTTGACTGAAACTTGAAACGTCCCCGTTCTGCTTTCTGGCTTAATTGTTCTTTCCCTCTGTTTGCACGCAGATGAATTATTTACCTCTGTGCCTTGCACTGGCTTGTGTTTGTCCAGGTGGAGGTAGGCGAGGGCTTGGTGCCCTTCTCTGGCGCTGAAATACTGCAGAAAAGGTAAATGATGTGAGAAGGTGCTCAGCTGAGGTGAAATCAGCGATAAAGCTCCTTAAGCTTTAGAATGTTTAAATGCTGCTTCCACAAGCCTAGAGAGAGGAGTCAGAGAATCCCAGAGTGACTTGGGTTGGAAGGGACCTTAAAGCTGCTCTTGTCCCAGCCCTGCCATGGCAGGGACACCCCCCACTGTCCCAGGTGCTCCAGCCCCAGTGTCCAGCCTGGCCTGGGGCACTGCCAGGGATCCAGGGGCAGCCACAGCTGCTCTGGGCACCTGTGCCAGGGCCTGCCCACCCTCACAGGGAACAATTCCTTCCCAATATCCCATCTGAATCTCCTTGTTGAGTTTAAAACTGTTCTGCTTGTCCTATCGCTCTGTGCCTGTATAAAAAAATCCCTCTCCTTCTTTATTATCTTTCTTCTAGTATTGGAAGCCTTTGGTGAGATCTCCCAGGAGCCTTCTCCTCATAATTGCTTCTTTATTGCTTAAAGAAACCTGGAATTGTGTGAGTGAGTGTTAAATTTGAAGTTTTGTGATGTTCCTGTTTTTCAAAAGGAAGTCCCGTGCGGAATCAGGGGAGGGGAGTGATGAAGTTTCCATAGCCCACTCCTGGTGGGTAAAGGATGTTCAGCTGAGTCAATCTGATGTGCTACAGAAATGCAAGGGAGTGTAATGAGATTCCTCTCCCTGCTGTGATTTCCTCAGGAATGCATGATGCTCTTCAAACAGATCTTTTAAATGAACCCAGATTGTTTTTAAGATTAGACAACACGTAAAATTGTAAGCTTACATGGTTTAAACTACATGTTGTGAAGGCTGCGAAAAAGGGCAAAAGAAAGCCAAAATGAGGCTGATTGTGAGGGATGGGACTGGCACATTTACACCAGCTGAGGCTGGGTATCTGCACAGTGATGGCAACAAAACCCGTTTCTAACTCGGAGTAGGTTTAAACCTGTCCCTGCCAACAGTGCTGGGAATGACTGCGCTGTTCTGTCCCAAGTCAAGGTTTGAAATGTATCAGTGTTGATACTCTGTTATCTGATAACATAGCAGTGTTTTTGTAAGGAACATTTTCTTTCTGGGTTACCAAGAAATGAGCTGAGTGAGGGACAGAACATACTCAAGTCCTGGGAGATGCAGTGGGAGTCCTGTTGGGAGCGTGGGGCAGTGCCACAAACAAGGGGAGTGTGATTGCATCCTTGTTTTCCCACTGCTGGATCAGTGATCTGTGATGATACAGCCTTCTACTTCATTCAGTCACTGGTTAATTTTATTTCCAGTTTAATTTGATGACAGTTTTGAGAGCCAAATCATTTGTATTTAAACAAATGGCTTCTATTTTGATCAAATTTCATTGTGTTTGGCATGTGTTGAGGCATTACACGTATTAAAAATCGCTGAGACTGCGGTTCCTGCAGGTTTATTAGCTGGTGATGAATATTCAGTTACAAGCTGTACAAAACCTGTGTCTGGCCAGGGTGGGAGTGTGGAGGGGCTTAAAACAGAACTGGGTTTTTCTGGCTGGTCTCAGTGATACTGTGAGTGAAGAAAGCTGCAGATATCCTCAGGATCATTTGGATTGCCTCAAAACATGTCATTTTTTTAGGCAAAACCAGAACTTTGGGCTGCAGGGAAGCTGGTTGGGCTGTTGGGGGCAAGGGCATCATCTTGCTCCTGCATCCGTTAAGGTGGGGGTGGAGATGCTCCAGGTCATTCATAATGAGTTCCCTAACTCTCTTTAGCAGTGATTTTCTACATACAAGTGCCATGTGGGTTTATTTTCCTGAGTGTGAGAATGCTTTTACTTTTTGCTGGCAGGTTTGGAGCCTGTGGAAAGCTAATGGATGTGCAACTGTGGCAGCATTGGGCCTCAGCTTTGTGTCAGGGGAAAAAAGCCCTTTCAGAGATCTATTTTTATCAGTTAATTAGTGGCTCTCTCTGACGTGTCAGTGCTTGGTGATAACTATTCCAGCTCTTCCCTGCAAGTGGGGTCATGGTTAGGCAAGGAATGCAGCAGCCAGCCTGGCTGCTCATCCATGGCTGCAGGTTTAACTCCTTCCAAACTCTGCATCCAGGGGCACATTCCATGGGAGGAGCTGGTCTATGGATACACAGAATTTTGTCAATCTTCAGCAAAGCTGCTTTCCCACTGGTGGCTGCCCTTAGTTTTTCCTCTGCCCAGAGGATTTCCTGTATGTCAGTAGGAGCTGAGGTGTGGAGGTTGCTGTGATTTGCCAGTGGCTGGGTGACAGGCCTGGAATCAGAGGTAAAAGGCTGCAGCTTTTCCAATTCTTGCTCTTATCTGCTGGTTTTGAATGACTCAGGACGATCTGTCAGGGTTGGAAGGTGACCAGGCAGAACATCCAGCAATTACACATTGGTATTTTGCTCCTTGAAGATGAGGAATTGCCGTTTTCCTGATTTCAATATGACAAAGCCCTTAATCTGAAATTCTTGTGTTGTTCATGCTGTGGCTTGTGGTGTCAGTTGTTTTTGATTCTCAGTGCTGATGAGATAGGGGGGTGAGAGGCACCTTTGGTCTCAGCTATACCCTGCTTGTCACTGCCTGAGTTTCTTTGTTTATTGGTGACTCTGTTCTTTCTGCTGAGGATGGGATGGGGGAGGGAGGACTAATTATCTCCAGAGAGAGGCTTTAAATGCTATTAGCCAAGAGAACAGACTTCATTTCCTAACTTGAATCAGTTGAGAAAATAACAAAACACTGAAAATTGAGAGCAGTCCAAATGGTTTCTCTCTGCTGAACCCTGGAAATAGATTTATTATTTCTTTTGCCCGAGCCTTTGGCTGGTAGCAGCTTTGGAGGAGTGAGGGAAGGGGTAAACAGATTGTTAACTTTGTTCTTTTGTGTTTGTGCTTTTGGCATACTGATTCCAGAGCAGGGTTAGGGATCGCTCACCTGCCAGCTGCGTGCAGTCGTGATGGGCAAGTCGTTACCAAGGACTAATTAACCACAGCTGCTGAGTGTCATGGGGCAAAGCAAGGTGCATACTGATGAAGTCGATTTGTGCAAGCCTGGCACTTCTGTGCAGTCGGTGCCTTTTGAAACACTTTTAGGAAAGATCATTGGACTTTGGTAAAATTAGTGCTGTTAGACCTGAGGGTTTGAACCTTTTCACTGTCAGCTCCAGAAAGCTGCTGCTAAAAGCAGGAATCTCTTGGCTGCCAGTACTTAAAGGTTTTCCTCTAGTTAACCAAGCCCCAAAAGTTAACCCATTAATTAGAGCTGTCTTGCCACAGACTTAACTGTATAAAATCCATCCAGATTAATCCCCGCCATTGATTTAAACCATAGGCTGCCCCATATGGGCTTGCTTCATCACCTCACACTTGTCTGTGGGAAGGGTGAACCTGTCTTCATGTGCTTTTCCCTCCTCAGTTCTCTCCCTTAGCTTTTAAGGGTGCAAGGAAGAAGAAATTGGCCCTAATCATACAGAAAAGCCTTGATTTGTAAGCTGGGATTAAAGTTGGGGAGGCACTGACTTGTTTGGTGTCTGCACAGTGCTCAGTGGTGGGCCATGCTCAGACCTCATGGGGTAAACACCGTGTTGAAGAGGGTGACAGCAAAAACAGAGGCTCTTGCTGGATGTGGCCTTGAGGTTGGGATCACAAGCTGTGTCTCAGGCTGTGCTCATGGAGGTGAAGCTTCCTGAGGTGTTTTTGGATGGGGGAGAGAGCCGAAGGTTGTTGTCTTCAGAGTATTTGAGCTTTGAACAAAGCGTGTCACTGTGCCAGTTTTCAGGGGACTTTGGGTGTAGGCACACACCTTTGGAGGTTGTGTTCTCTTGACTAATCCTCCTGTCCTACCCAAAACCCAGTCAGGGGTGTCTGTCAGCCGCTGGACTCACTGCTGTGGCTCGGGGGGATCTGTTCTCACTGTGCCTGCTGCAAGGGGGCTTTGGTCAGTGTTGTTTCTGTCTTGGCAAGAGCTCCCCTGCAGATGCACAGAAGTGCTGCTGGTGCTGTGTTATCGATTCCCTTCCTCTCCAGAGCTGTCTGAAAGCTTCTGCTGCAGTGCCAAGATCCACAGGAAGCAGGTTTGCAGGTACAGCTAACACCAGCCTTGGATCCCAGTGCAGGGGAGACCCGAGTGGGTTTGTGCAGGGGTAGAAGCAAGGCCAGGAGGATTTGAGCTGTTCTTTGCTGGCTGCCTCAGGTTCTGTGGGAATTGCATTTTCAAAGCTGCTCTGCTGACAGTGGAAATGTGGATGGATCCACAGAATATCTGATCCTGTTTCTGGATGGATGACCTTGTGCTGATGAGGTTATCTTTATCAGCTGGGACTAAGGAGGAGGAGGATAATTACTGAAATAGTGATGAGCTGTCAGATTTGGGCTAGTAAATTTGGGCTTTTATTTTTGGCGATATTAAGTTTAGTGTCTGTTGCAAACCAGGTGTAATTTACTTCTGTGTGGGAAACAGGAGAAGCAGGAAAAGTGCTGTTACAGAATCATGGAATATGCTGAGTTGGAGGAGTCCAACTCCTACTAGATTTGTTCTTTTGTAAAGGGTGTTTGTGTGGTGCCAGAGGAGAACAAATAGTTAGAAGCAAAGTCTTCTTGCCTTACATTTGCTGCTTGGCAGCAGGTGAGCAGTGGCACGTTCGCTGGAGCTTCGTTTACCTTGTGCTGAGAGTTAAATTAGTGCTTGTATCCTGCTCCTGACTTGCTCTGTATCCTGCTCCTCCTGCCTCTGGGTCAGGGCCAGAGGGGAGCAAGGTCACAGGATTTTTCGTCTTGTATTTCCAAATCAAATTTTAACAGACCCACATTTATGGACAGAAGCACTGTGAGTGCAGGTGTCTGTACACAGGATTTCTCCTGACTCAGCTGCACCTTCTTAAAGCAGTGTCTGCCTCTGGGTGAAGATGTCAGATGAGTGTGTCCAAGTCTCTTGGCTCATACTGTTTTCCAGCAGTTTTGGAGTTAGTGATGGCTTCAGGCCATCTGCCTTTTCTGTACCTGTTCACATCAAGGTAAAGGCAGTTGAGAGAGGGCCAGCAGTGCCAGAGCAGGAAAGGGAGCTTGAGGAAAACTCTTACCTGGCACCTAACATTATAAAAAGCAGGGTTTTGCTTTATTGTTCTGTTTCACTTGTCTTATAAAGACAGGATTTTTTCCCCTGACTATAAGGATAAATAGTTTGCAGGGAAGAACTTCCCCTGGACTGGAAGATTCATGCAGGCACTGCTCAGCTGCTGATACCTGAGGTCAGGCTGGATTTTTCTGTCCCTCAGCCAGCAAGGCTGTTTTTTGGGATTAAGTATGCAGTTTCTCTGGGGGTATTGGTGGGCTTACACAAAATGCATCTGGAGTTAAAAAGGGGGGAATTTTCAGTTTGCATTAATTAAGCTGGCTGTGCAAGGTGTCCTGAATGTGCTGCTGGTGACCTGCAAAAACCTCTGTGTGTCAGGCTGGGGAAATGGGATGAAGGATTGTAGTGAGGCTGCTGGGTCCCCAAAATCAGTGTGACACTAGTGATTACACTAATCAGTATTATTCCACATCTGCTTCTAGCCTGCTAATGAAGCCTTCAGTCTGTATTTTAATGACTCTGTTCTCTCTGCTTACCAACTGTGAGTCCAGGGAAATAAGGATGCTCGGGTGGACAGCAGGCCTGGTTTAGCTCCCAGCTATGTTGCTGTCGTGGTGTTTGATGTCAGGCAAGTCACTTTTTCCTTGTTTCATCCTTCTGTCTATTCTCTCCAGAATTACCTGTGGTTAGTGAGGATGTAGTCATCCTCCTGTTTATAGCTGGAGGCACAAATTAATTCATCTCAGCCTTAAGGGCCATAATTAGCAGCCAGGTTCTACCAGTCTAGCCCCATCCTGCTCTGTCGTGTGGTGTGTAGGTGAGCCCTTCAGTAAATAGAACATGAATAACAGGAGGAAGTGTTTGAGTAGCAGCTGTGTTGGGTAAGTTCAGCATCAGCTGTGTTCAAGGAATTGTTTCCTGATTTTCACCTTGTCCTGTTGTATTTTGTGAATGTGTAATTTGAAGTTTTAACTCTACAGTTTTTTAATTTAAGTGCTCATTCATGTTTCACTGCAGGCTTTTCTGCCTGTGGACCTTGCTTTTTGTATTAAGTTCTTTTGCAAGGGGGAACTTTTGAGAGCTTTTTCAGTGAAATAGAAAAAAAGTTTGCCTTGATTCCGCAGTAAATTCTTGCTGCTCTTGGGAAGTGGGATTTATAAAGCTGCTGTGCTACATTTCAGCGTGGAAAGGGAGGTCAGGGAGAAACGACCAGAAATCCGCTTCTCCTGTAGCATGGAATTGTATAGGTGATACTCTTGCATGGAGAGCAGCAGTCCTTGCATAAGCACTGGATACATTAACATTTCTAACTAGTAAATTTATGGATAATCTCTTCTTTTGTAGGATTTATTTAGATTTGAGAGCATTAGCCTCTGGGAAAATTAAACCTCTTTTAAATCCACTTTGTTCAGAGACTAGGCTGAGGAACTGCTGGTGAGCTCTGCCATCTTCCTCCTGCTTTTCTGTGGGCTTGATTGGAATTGCAGTGCAGGGACACAGCTGGTCCAGAGGCATCAGGGCTTTGGTTTTAGGTGCTTTATCCAGTTGTTGCAAAATGGATTTGGAGCCTGTTTGCTGTTCCTGTAAGGGGCATGTGCAGCTTTAAGCACTGTCAAAACCAAGAGCGCTCCAAAGGTAAGGAAGATGAAGTGTTTGTGGGAGCTGAAGTGTCTGGATAAAGCTGGTTTTCTGCATAATGCCGCTGTTTTGGGGGTGGTGGTGGCTGAAATGTCAGTGCTGGGCGCTGCTGTGCCTGCCCAGGCCTTTCAGGTGGCTGATTCATGGCTCTGTGTATTTAATCACAGTTTCTATAGCAGTGAAATCTTTAACGAGCGGGTGGAGTTTGCTCTTAGTCCACTGCGGGTTCACGTGAATGTCGTGGCCAATTCATTCCTGTGTCCTTGCTGAGCAGAGTCATTTCACAGGGGATAATATTGAAGGCTATTCTGTGTTTCTGGTGCATGTAATGGGTACTGAAACAGCTCTTTCATTTTAATAGTATTACTATTTTTAATACTATGTCATGGGCATTGCTTTGTCCTGTCATGTGTGGCTGCACTGCTGAGTAAATGTAGAGTAGGATTCCTTATGCTGATGTGAATGTTTATCTTACTACCTTTTGATTATTATTTAAGATAAGTGAACCTGTGATTGTAGTCTTGAATCTTCCTGTGTTCTCCACAAACGCTTCCCTCAGGGTTTGATATTATCTATTGGCTCATAATACAGCTGTGGTTTAGTCCTGTTGTACTGAAAGCTCAAATTCTTCAATTCTTCCTTATTTCCAAGGTGACTTTGCTGCAGGAAGCAGCTTTCATTCTTAAGGCCAGCAGCAAGAGGTTTGGTTTGCATCCTCAAGGTAACATGGTGGGCAGTGGTTTTGTGTGGATTTGGAGCCACATGTTGCCTTGCTCTGGTGTCCTGTGAAATGTGTTGTGTTGAACTTGGAGCAGAACGTTGATCCTGGAGAAGGGCAGAGGCTGTTGGCTCTCTCAGCGGGGTGAGAGTCCTTTGGGATGGCTGACAGTGCTGCTGATGAGTTTGGCTTCAACAGAACCTCGTCTGAAGCTGGTGTTGAGGTTGCTTTTGGGGAAGTGTGGCAGTTTGTTTGCCTGCATTGATCATACTCTCTTCATCCTTGCCCTCTTTTGAACCTGAGCACTTTGAAAGCAAATAAAGCTTTCTCATCCAAAATTCTGGTTCTGATGTGACTTGTCACTTTCTTGTGATGACTATTTCAGTTGAAGCAGGAATCTGTTGGGAATGGATTTGGATCCCCATTAAATAGGAGGGGAAGGTTTCCATTGCCAAGAGTCTGTCAGAGACGTTGGCTGAACGTTGCTGTGTTTAACTTCTGTGAGAGGGTCAGCAGCAGCAGACTGACTTTCACCCATGGGAATGAGTGGGGTCAGCCTGCTGCTCAAACACAGCCCTGAAGCCCTGGGGAATGCAGTGCATGGGGAGCTGGGGTGGTGCATGCCAGCTCTGCTCAGCCTGTGGGTGCTATTCCTGTCTCCTCCTGCACAGTGAATAGCTCCTCTTTTGTTGTGGGTGTCCCTTGGAGCTGGAAATCAGAGAGGCTTTGCCTGTTAGGCAGCCTGTGCAGGTGAAGTGGAGGTCCTGGTTTATTTGCCATTTCTGTTAGTGTTGAAGGCAGGAACACTTTCTTCCCTGCTTTTGACTGTAGCAGTTTGGAGTGTGAGATCTTCCAAGCTTGATTTTGTGAAGCTTTCTCACAGCTGCAGGCTTGATCCTGGAATTTAGTGTCCCTACAAGCTCTGCCTTCAAAAGGAATTCTTTCTTGGGAGGCTGTGTTTGTGCTGGCTGATGGGAGCCTGGCTGAGCTACCTGTAATCACTGTCTGGGTTTGCAGTAGCCATTGTGGGGTGAAATGTTTGCTGTCTTTCAGTAGAGTGCTTTTCAAATAGTCTCATTCAGTGCACCCAGATTTTTTAACAGATGGGACAGATTTCTGTGAGCCTGGACAACCACTACAATTGTTTTGCAAGGTGAGATTTCTGTTCTGATGGGCAGGAGAATTAATAACACTGTGTGATTCATACCAGTGATGAATCTGGTTTTGGCCCGAATTTGGATTTTTTTTTTTAAAGGGTATTAGCATTTGTCTTCAGAGAAAGCCAAGTTGAAAGGCAGATGACAGCAGCAGTTCCTGAGCTGTTCTGATAGAATTAATGAGTCTTGTGCATGGAGATCTCTGTACACTTGAGGGGACTGGGAGAATTGGTCTCGGGCAGGGTGATCACTGCTCAGAAACTCGAGTGCTTGGTGTGCCAAAGGGACAGAGTGAGACCAGGGCAGGGCAGCCCTCAGCTCCTGCAGGGCCACAGGCACCAGGTGTGCCTTGGTTGTGCAGTGATGAACCAGGGCAGGAATCGCCCTGTGGGAGCGTTCTGCAGAGGGGCAGAGCAGCACAGGAGCCACAGGCAGGGCAGCAGGGAAGGAGGTGTCAGTGTCTGGGGCCCTTGGAGCTTGGTCTGACTGCAGGAACAGCCTCTGGTGCTGGCTGGCAAAGGCAGCAGGGTCTGAGTGCTCACAGGCTGTGCTGGCTCTTACCTACAACAGCCCTGTTCTGCTGAGAATCCAGGGCTGCCCTAAATGCATCCACACTCGAAGGATTTCAGGGCAGGTCCAGCAGGAGTGAGCAAGGCAGAAATCAGGCTCCATTTTAGTGTTTTACTATCTGCTCTTGGGCTGTCCCTTCCTTTGCAAAGGGGTTATTTCCTTCCTGCAGCGTCGCCCTGGATGGAAGCAGGGTGTGCAAGAAAGTGAAAATCTCTGGTTATGACTGAGCTGTTACATGTTCAGTAACCTGGGGATATGTGGGGCAGGTGATGCATTAGTCACATCTTGGGATGTGACGTGCCAGTGGAGGGATGTGGTCCCCACAAGCCAGAGAGCACCTGTATGTTTTAGCAGATTGCAGTTTAATTGGGCTAGGGATCAGTCTGAAGTGTTTTTGTGGCTGGAGGATTGCTGGTTTATGTTGCGATCCCTTAACAAAACAGCTCTGGTGGAGGCAGCCTCTGCCACCAGACTTTGTGTCTCAGCAGCACAAAGGCTGTGCTGGAGGCAGAGCGGGTGTCTGTGCCTGGTGTGTCCATCTGTGCTGGCTGACAGCAAGCTGGAATTTGGAAATGCTTTTAACTGTGTGGGGGGAGCAGGTGGCTTTTCATCACAATGAATTGTTTATTCCGGTGTAGACTGGGGCAGGGTTTTGTTGCTGAAAGTGGGAGGAATGAGGGGCAGAAAACATGGAACTGGTTAAACTGGAATTCCTGGGTAGTGCCTGCCCTTGAGTTATGATCAGTGAGGTCCTGCTTATTTCAAAACCCAGGGCTGGCAAATCCTGGTGCTTCAGGATCAGTCAGTGCTTTAGGTTTTTTCTTCTAAATGTGCTGGAGGAGTTTGGGAATAGATTTGTTCTCTCGTAAATAAGAGTAAACAGTCTTGGTTTGTCACAGATGCTGAGAATTCCAGCCGTAAAATCTGGGAATTCCAGCCCCAAAATCTGGGAATTGTGGCCTCAAAACTCTGGGACTTCCAAGCTTTGAAGTCTTAGAATTCCAACTCAAAAATTCTGGGAATTTCAGCCCCAAAATCCTTGGAATTTTATGTCCCAAACCTTTCCCTGTGTATCACCTGCTCTCTGGTTACAGAGCAGTGCTGTGCCCCATCTTGCCATAGCTCCACTCTTCCCCAGGAGGGCATCTGGAATGAGCTCAGGGGCTGCACAGAGAAAGGCAGACATCCCAGCAACCTCCCCAAGGACTCGAGAATCCACAGCTTTAATTTCAAATAGCTGAGCTGTTCCCAGTTAAGAAGTGTTGACTCTGTGAGTTGATAACGACACCTACACAGCACAGGTTTCCTGTATCTCATTTTTAAAAGTGCATTGCCTTTGAGTGTGGAATTTGATTAGAGATGCCTGGTTTGTGTGCTGGAACGTGCAGCAGGGAAGGCTTGGAGTTTAATCTGATTGCACAAACCCTGTTTATCCCAGCTGGGCACTCGGGTGCTTTGAGAAAGACCCTTATGGCAGGATTGCCAATTCAGCTCTGCTGCTGCAGGGTTTTTGGGAGTTCAGGTGAGCTTTCTAACAAATTCATTTCAGTGCTTTGATGGTGGTTAAGCTCATTCCTCTCACTTCTTAAACAGAGGTGAAAAGAAACACTTTTCAAATGGGCTCTGCTGTGGCTGAGACCAAAAGTGGCATCATTTGGGGGAGGAAATGGTGGTTGCAAATGAAATTGTCTATAGAGTCATAATTACAGGGGCATGACCACAGCACCGAACAAATACTCAGCTGCTTAGTTTTTATTCAAAGTTTGGTGAAAATGGAAACCACAAAATGAAGGCAGAGGTGGTTTGAATTTTACCCCAGAAGCCAGAGGTAAATAAGTAACCCTGTGATTTTGTGCCTTTTGGGGGTGTGTTACAGAACTGGCACAGGTTATTTTAGCTCAGATAATG
The DNA here is from genome assembly GCA_030060385.1 of Muscicapa striata striata. Lineage (NCBI taxonomy): Eukaryota > Metazoa > Chordata > Aves > Passeriformes > Muscicapidae > Muscicapa > Muscicapa striata. The sequence continues at coordinate 36,090 of JAREIS010000659.1, forward strand.
TGTGCAGCCCTCAGTGCTCAGCTGCTTTCTGCAGCACTGGGCCCAGCAGGAGATATTTGCTTGGATGAATCCAAACAAGCTCATCTGGATCCTTTGTGGCAGGCAGGCACCAGCAGAGGACTGAGGTCATGTTTGCCTAGCACTCGTCAGGTAAAAACCATAGAATCCTGAGATGGTTTGGCTTGGAAGGGACCTTACAACTCATCCAGTTCCACCCCCTGCCACGGGCAGGAGCAACTTTCACTACCTCAGGCTGCTCCAAGCCCTGTCCAGCCTGGCCTTGAGCACTGCCAGGGATGGGGCAGCCACATGAATTGAAATTCCCTGTGAGATGTGGTACAAGAATGAGCTGTTGCATGAACAGGTATTTGCAGAAGACCACAAAGGAATTTTAATTTCTGACAAGCCCTATTGTCCTGAAATCAGTTGTGCAGTGAGACACAAGGGAAACGTGCCAAGGGACAGAGCTGAAAGCAGTGTGGTGCTGCTGGGGCTGGGATTTCCCAGGGGCTGCAAGCTGATCTCAGTTCCTTTCAGAAGGGAGCCCTTCTACAGCTCTGTGTCTAACGTGGTGTTTTATTTTGTTTTGTTTTTTCCCTCTTTAAAAAAATGCTGAGATTCATTTCTTTGTGGCAATACAAGAAGCTGGAAAGGATGTGGATGAGAGACCCTTCTACTGGTCACCACCATTCTGGGTTGGTTAAGGCACTCAAGCTTATTTTTGGGCTTGAATATTAGATGCTAGTGAGCATCTAGTGTTTAACGTGTTGTGCATTTTTAAGATTTTTACAGGAAAAAAGGTATCTCAAGACTTCCTGTTCTTAACGTTCACAGGTCTGAGAAATAGGGACCACACTCCTGGTTGTTTCCCCTTTACACTTCTATAACCTTCTCTGAAAGGTGAATTGTACTCAAGGCATTTCCCCATCTCCTCTGTGCTTTCAGTTAGTGCACCAATTAATTTATATAGGCCTTGTGATTGGGCTGTGGTCTGGGTTTGCAGAGGCCCAGCTGGTGTTTTTGTAACTAACTGGTGATGCCCCAGTGGCTTCAAAAGTGATAAAGTTCATCCTAATACAGATTTGAGTGGTCAAGAATTCGGTTTATCTTCTACATTTTGGAAAGAGGGAGAAAGAGAAGGTACAGCTTAGATTTTGGGCAATTCAGCTCTGCACTTCAGATACTCATTGTTTTTTGCTTTGCTGAAGCAGGTGCTGGTGGATCTGGTTAAGTCCCACTGTGCAAAAATGTGTGCAGTCCTGGATGAATAGGATGCTCTGGCACTCAGTGCTCTGCTCTGAGGTGGTGGTTGGTCACAGGTTGGACTCGGGATCCTGGAGATCTTTTCCAGCCTCAGGGATTGTTTGTTACTCAGAGCAGTAATGGCAGGGTCTGGAGTCCCACTCCAATGTTCTGCACAGCATGGCCCTGAGTATTTTTAACGTTTACTTTTGCCCAAGTGTTGGAAAAAGCCACTCACCTTCCCCGTGGCACAGCCCTGGAGGATGCAGCTCCCTTCCCTTTCCAGTTCCTCCCTGGTAACCTTATATTACTGTGCCACCCACAGGCAGCTACTGAGCTGCTGGAAAACATTTGCTGTTTGCATGGGGAGCCACTTATCAGATGTTAAATCTGTGACAAAAAATATCAACTGAACGGAGGTTTTCAATCCTGGTTATTCCAATTTTCTATTTAAATTGCACAGAGTTGTTATACTATTGTCTGATTTTCCCACTTCTTCCACAAAACCCATTCCTTGTTGCTAACCAGCTGCTGTGTTTCTGTTCAAAGCTGTTGCTTCCCAACAAGTGCAAAAATGCTTCTAGTGTTGGGGTCCTTGGAAAGAGAGGGAAACTGCTGGGCTGTTAATTAGTGGGGCACCCTGTTAATTGACACGTTGCCAGATTAGGCTGCAGAACAACTGGGTTTAATCTGTGTGGTTTTACTGAGGAGGAATATTCTGATTTCCCTCCAACTGACCCCTCCACTGCTCAGTGTGTGATTAGAACTAACTGGGTCAGCTGAGGCTGCTCAGGGGATTTTGAAACCAGCACTTGTAGTTCCAGCAATTTGCAGAAACCAGCAAATTATGTTCAAACCATATGACTGAAGGACATGAGCAAACCAAGACTTGTAGGTGGAGCTGGTTTGTTTTTAGACAGAGTCAGAAAAATATATGAGCTTTTTGGCATCCACTGACTTGAGAAGGGCTTGTGCATCTCTTCCCCTTTGGCATGGTCGATCTATTTAGGCTTTTTAAGAATTTCCCTTGTAATACTTAAACTCCAGTTGTGCACCCATGCTGTAATCTGTCCCTTGGGAGCACAGTTTGGTGCTGTTGGGGTATTCTGCTTTGTAGAAGAGAATTTTAATATTGTTTACCATGCTCTTAATCTCACTGCTGGCAGATAAAATGAGTTTCTTTAGCCCTCCCCCTGAGGACCTGGTGGAGCTTCATGGCCAGCAGAGCCATAGCATTAGGTGGAGTTATCTCAGCTTTGCAAAAATCCGCTCATCTGCCTTCCGGGAAGAAGTTATTGGTGAGAGAGTAAAACATTGATATTATTTTTGAAATTGCATTTATAAAAAGGAATGGGCAGCCAGATCCCTGGGCTAGCTGGGGAGGGTTTGTAAGTCTGGCCCTTGAGAAACATTTGCAGCTGGGGAGAGTCCTGGTGGCTTTGGTCAATGGAGTGGTTTGGCAGATCAGGGAGGAAGGCTCAGGATGTTCTCTGTGGGGTGAAGAGGAGGCTGCTCCATGCCTGGCTTCCATCTCCCAGCTGGCCTTACTCCTGGTGGCTGCTTTTTCTTGTTATGATGGTGGGCTCTTGTGGGCAGCATCTACCCTCTGCTGGGCTCTTGTCACCCAGTGGGAGCCTTCTGGCTGCTGCTCAGAAATGGCATTTTTTTAGGTAGTGTAAAGCAAAGGGCTGAAGTGGCATAATGAGTGATAATCTAATATTTGTTTATTGGCTCTTACTAGCACTGTGTTAGGTCAAAATGAATAATCATCTGGGAGTTGTCAGGTGAGCTTGTTTTAATTTCATGGGTCATGGTCTGTATTAATGCAGGACCATGTTCCTCAAGCTATGGGTGTGTGTTAACCCTTCCCTTTCCCTCCAACTGGTGGATATAGTTCCAAACCGTTATAAGAGCATCCTCTCTCTCCCCCACATGCTTTTTTTTTTTTTTCCCCAAGACAGCCTTGGGTTTTGTCTCATTACAGTAAAAGCCCTGTAGTAGCTGCCCAGCTGCTGTCATGTCCCTCTCTGGAATGGTGATTTAGAGCTGAGCCAGCATGGAAACTGCCTTTCCATGCCTAAGGCAAGCCTGTTGGCAGCCACTGGGAGAAGTAATGTGCCACTTCTGCTTGGAAGAGTTGTCAGTTTTCTAGTCTAGTTGGGAAAAAAAACCAACATTGGTCTAGGTTTCAGCTGGACTTTTGGAAATGTGCTGTAGTCTTTTGAAAGAAGCTGTTCATGTTACTGGAGATGAGCAGTGAGGACAGGGGTCCAGCTAATGAGCTTCATTCTGAAGGAAGCTGAAAGCTTAATGTTCCAGAGGTCTGGGTGAGGAATGAAGATGAGAAAATGAAATGAGGAAAGGGGGAAGCTGTAAAGGGTGTTCAGGAAGGCTCATGGATGTGGGTTGCCCAAGGCTGGAACAAACAACGGCACCTTGGGGTGCAGCTTGGAGGTGGTTTGGGCTGGGGCTGTCCAGGTGCTGTCCTGGGTCAGCTCTGGGTGCAGCTGGGTCAGTGCTGGGGCGAGGAATGGCCGGGCAGGAGGTCTGGGCTCTGGAACTGGGCTGTGCTGCTGTGGGAGGATGTGGCAGAGCTGGGAAAGACAAAACTCCCTGTACAGCAGGGAATGTGTTAAGACTGAAGAAATAGGGTTGAAAACACTCCAAACAGTTTTCTATTGTGTGTGGATTAGCTGCCTGGCTGGAAAAAAGCCATCACCTTACTGCGGGGAGTTCAGAGCTGGGTCAGTGGAACAGGAATATATTCTTAGAGTGGTACAAAGAGCTGGGAGAAAGCTGTGAAGTGTTTGAAGTGTGGAGGCAGACAAGAGGTTCTGCCGCTGTGGTGGCCAGAGGAGCGAGGGGCAGGGAGAGTCCTGAGTGATGAATCTGCTGAGCTGGGCCAGCAGCAGGGCTCTGGGGAGGCAGGAATTGCACCCAGCTCTCAGGGAATGTGGGAGCACTCCTGACATGGGTGTTCATAGCAGCTGGGGCATGTCCTGCTAGAGGAAATGAAAAATCCAGGTTTTCTCAGAAGTAGGTATCTGGGAAACCTGTGACAGGGGATGAAAGCAAATTTCTGTTCTGTGGAGTGGGTTATCTCAAATATGATTCCAGAATACAGCTTCCCAATGAGCTGGTTGTGGTTAATGCTGGCAGCAGGATCCATGTCTTTGGTGAGAACTGCTGCTCCTCAGTGCAGGCAGAGCTGTGCTCCTGCTTTGGCAGCCTCTGGCAGTGCTGCAGGAGTGTGGACTTTGCTCCTTCTTCCTCTACCCTGGCATTGCTTTTTCCCTGCAGTATGCCTTGTGTGCTTGCTCTGTGAATAACCAGACATTGTGGATTCAGGGTTCTGCTCATGCAGATGCTCCCAGCACAGAGTGAGGTGCTCCCAGCAGTGTGTCAGGCAGGGACAGATGTCCCTGCTGTGCACAGCAGTGCCCAGCACTGCCAGGATTGGGATTCCAGGCACAAACGTGACCCTTGGAGTGCAGAGCTCAGCACAGCCTGTGCAGGAACGCCCTTGAAAGGCAAATTTAACCCAGCTCGCTGGTGCCTCTGGGGGAGTGGGAGCACTGCTGTCATTTGTGCTGAGACTCAAGGAGGCTTTGAGGTGGCAGTTCCAGTTTCCTTTCTGCTTTCCTTTCCCAGAAGGGCTTGCTTGAAAGGGCAGGCAGGGATGGGGGCTCTTCTGCTTTCAGTGGGGAGCATTCCCTGGCAGGAGACTGGGCCAGTGAGGGTCAGGCTCTGCTCCTGGGAGCAAGGGGCAGGACGAGAGGAAACAGCCTCAAGCTGTGCCAGGGAGTTTTAGTTTGGATATCAGGGAAAATTACTTCACCAAAAGGGTTGTCATGCTGTGGCACAGGCTGCTCAGAGCAGTGTTGGAGTCACTATTCCTGGAAATGTTCACAAATGTGCATGTGGCACTTGGGGACATGGGTTAGTGCTCGTCTTGGCAGTGCTGGGTTAATGGTTGGATACAATCATCCTTTCCAGCTTAAATGATTCTGTAGTTCATTCATTCTGGTTCTTGCAAGTGGTGCCCTTGATGCAGCATGTGGATGCACCAAACAATGCATCCAGATGCATGTGTAAGCTGTATTTTAGCAGTGTTAATGGAGCAGGCTGCAGGGCTCTGAGAGTATTTCCTAAGTGAATTGTGGCTGGCTGCCTCTGAAATCCAAACCTTCTGATGTTCTTGATCCACTCATTTACTGCCCAGAAGCCTGGGCAGATCCTTGTTCTCTTTTGTAAGCTGTTTAAAGCTGTGATCCCCAGTCATGTTTTGAGGGTTTAATGGTTCTGTTGAGAACCCCCATTCCAAGAACATCCCTGCAGTGGATTTTGAGCTGCATCAGAAGGAAGTGCCTGGAGTGTGGTTGTGTGATCCAGAGAAGCATTTCCCCCACACAGCTGAGCAAAGCAGTGAAAAGCCCCCTGGCAGAGCTTGCCTGGGTGCTGTGCTGTGGTTGTCTCTGCTGACACTGCAGCCCTGGGGTGCTCCAGTGCTCCTGAACAAGCTGAGCACACGCTGCACAATCAGCAGCCTGTCCCATGGGGGTGACCAGCTGATCTGATGTTAAACTAAAGCCACCAAACTGTGCTTTGCTGCTGGAGCAAAGGTGATGAGTTGGCCTGGCCTTCATGGGGAAAAGGTTAGGCTGAAGTGGGCTGTAGATAAAGGCTGGCTTTGTCTCCTCAGCACTGGAATAACCTTATTTTGTAGTTCTTCCCCAGTCACCCCATGCTGTTCCTTCTGGCATGTCCAGCTGAGGTTGTCTGAGTTTGAGCTGCAAGATTTTGAGGACAGAACCTCCCTTTTTCTAAAATACTGAGCCTGTTTTTACTGCACTGTGGAATTTGTCAAAATCAAGGCACATGATTTCCCCAAACTTAGTTCCCCTGGCACCTCATTTCAGAACTTTCTCCAGAGAAAAACTGACTTTTCTACTAAAATCCTGGTTCCTTTTTTTGGTCTTTTTCCCCCCGCAGTATGTTCAGAAGTGCCTTGATGCTGTGTGGCATCTGAAATGCTTCCTGCACGTGCTGTGCTGCCTTTGCTAGATAAGCAGCAGGCTGTTCCCTTTTACAGCAGGCACATCCCTTCCTGAAGAGGCAGATGTGGAATGCTTTCCCTGGGAACTAATATTGCTGCTTTGTAATTATGGCACCTTAATTTTGTTTCTCTTTTCTTTCCACCACGGCACGTGTGTGATTAGAAGTTCTGATGTCTTCAAAGAGGGGTGACAGTGTCACACTCTTCCTACTTCGGGACAGGATTTCTGCTCGAGGTTCCCTCCATGCTGGTTTTGTGTAGGCTGAGCAGAGCTGATAGAGAAATAAAACCAAATCTGAGCTTTGTTCACACTTGGAGTTTTAATTGGTGTGTTGACTTTGTTTCCTGTTTTTGCAGGAGTTTCTCCAGACACCGGAGTCCAAGAGGGATGGAAGAGAGCCCCGGTGAGTGCAGCCTTGGGTATCTTGCCACAGGTGATGGGCCTGACCTGACCTGTCCTCCTTGGTTAAGCATCATAAAGAGCCTGGTTGCTTTAAACTTGGTGTCTTCATTTCAAGTGTAGAAGGTGATTAGAAAGTGATGTAGTTTGGCAGATGCATCAGCTGCACTTGTATGTGATGTGGACCAGATCTGACTGAAGCTCTGTACATATGGAAGATCTTTTTTTGACTCTCCCATCTGAGAAACCTGGAATGCTGGTCTCTTGGCAATCCCAAGTTCTTGAAAACAAGTAACATCCACTTTCTTAATAAGGAAGAGGCCAGAGGCAATGAGCTGGTTTGAACAAGGCATGTGGCAAGGCATAAAGCAGGATCAGCTCCTGGTTGTTCCTGTTATTCTGTATTTATTCCTTTAGGCTGCTCTATGTTGCAGAAGGTACAGGATTTTTTAAATTAATTTTTTTAAAATTAAAATGTAAATCTCATGCTTTAGGCAGTACATAGTGCTTGCCCTGAAGCAAGAAAATCCATGGCTGCATAAAAGTGTAATGTGCTTGTAGTGCTGGTGGCAAGAGCTGCTGTGCCCCCTCTTTGTCAAGCTGTAAGGTGCACATTTAATCTGTGGTCATTGCTTTTTCTTCTGATCTGCTTGTGGCAAACTAATTCCAGATGATGGCTTGTGGAGGAGGCAGAAGGGGAAGGGAGTGTGGCCCTGGCAGCTGGGGCTGGGCAGTGCCTGGGGAGGTGGCAGCTCCTGCTCCTCCCTGGGACACAGCACAGCAGGGCCACTTCTCAGTCTCTGCAGCTTGAGTTACTGGGGTGGCTCTGAGCAGCCTGGCCCAGTGGGCAGGGGTGGAACAAGATATTCAAGTGCTAACCCTAACCCACCCCAGCCATTCTGTGATCCCTGAGTTCTCCTCATTCACCAGGACTCAGCCTGTGCTGGGACTGCCACCAGCCACCTCTGTTCACCTCACCAAGCTTTGTGTCCCTTTTCACATGCAGTTGAACCCCGTTTTTTGGCTAGATCAGTGAGCCACAGAGCTGGAGCCTTTTGAGGATTCTGACAGTCCCTGTTTTGGTGAGTGCTGGTGGCCTGGGATGTCAAAAGCTATATGTTCTGCTTGCACTCTGCCAGCACAAGTAAAGTTACTTCCCCTTTCCCTCTGAGCAGCTGCTGCAGTGCCATTTTAGGATGGAGTGTCTGTGCTGGGTCTTTGCATGCACGGACACCCCTCATGGCTGGTGGTGAGGCTTTGTGTTACCTGCTTGGTGCTAGCAGCCAAGAGCCCTGTGTTAAAGACAGAATAAACAGATGGATCTTTTATAATTTCCTTAAAATTCCTTTGCTTTTATGTATATTCATTCTCCAAGTGCTGCTAAGCTCAGGACTGCTGGGTTGGTCCCAGAGATGAGGTAAGATGGAGCTGAGCTGGAGTCCAAGTCTGTGCCCTTTGTTCCCTTCAAGCCTGGTGCTTTGGATGCATTGCTGTCCTTCCCTGGTTGGACATTAACTGCTCTCAGTGCTGCTTGTTTGAGCTGCTGTGCCTGGAATGGCCATGGGAATGCCCAGGGAAGCGTAAATCCTTCTGAGCTGTCAGGCTTCACCAGCCATGGCTGGGTGGGGGAGCCTTCCTTGGCTGACTGCCCTGGCTAATTAAAAATGAAATTTGCTCTTGTCTTCAGATTTCAATTCATGCTCATCCCTGAGGATGAGTGGAAGGCAGGTCTCCAGGCAGCTGCAGTGCAGTTTCAGAGCTGTCCATACCTGGTATTCTAGAACAGGTACACAGCTTAACATTTGCTCACAGCCCTGCCTTAAGTGTAGAGAACAATACACAGAAACTCCTGGCAGACTTTGGGACATGGCCCTGAGTAAGTGACAGTAGGTTAAGTTCCCACATGTGGCCTTACGTTGAAGGAGAGTGGGTTTGGATTGAATGTTAAGAAGAAATTCTTCCCTGTGAGGGTGGTGAGGGACTGGAATGGATTTCCCAGAGAAGCTGTAGCAGCCCCATCCCTGGAAGTATTTCTGGGCAATTTGGATGGGGCCTGGAGCAGTCTGGTCTAGTGGAAGGTGTCCCTGCCTGTGGCACGGGGTGGAATTCGGTGAGCTCTGAGGTCCCTTCCAACCCACACCATTCTGGTATTCTATGATTTGTTTCTCTGCATTAAATTTGGGGCTAGGTTTGGAGCTTTTTCTTTGCCAAAGGATCGTGTTCTATCTAGTATTTAATCTGTCTGTAAGTCTGGGAGATCTAAAAAGCAAAATATTAAGTGGAAGCTTTGTGCTTGGCAGGGCAAGTCTCACCTTATGCCCATGGTTCCTTGAAAGCTCTGCTGCCCTGTTGGACTGACCCAAGGTGGGAGTAGAGCTGCAGTTCACTTGCCCAGTAATGAGCAATCATTAATGGACAGTTCAGAGGGAGCGTGGAATGCCTTTGCATGGAAAGTTGTTGGGTTCTTTGACCTCCTGTACTTTGCTCTCTGTTGACAGTTTCTGCCTGTGCTTACACACCTCCTCTGCAGGTATTCAGATAGGAGCCTTTAAGTCCCTAAAAGATCTAAATCTCTGTGGGACCACTGTGAAACACTAAAAGAAATTAGTGAAATGGCTTTTGCACACACACAGGCTGTTACCCAAAGCTGCTTTTTTAGAAAGCTCCTGAAATACAAAGTTTATGGATGCTTTAAGAATCTTCTGCAGCTACTGCTTTATTCCATGCTGACTTTCATCCTCTTTATCTCCTGCTGTGCTACTTTTTCCCCATTTTTTTTCCTCCTAAAAATATGAATTACTCTTCAAGTCCTTCACCTTTGTGCAAACAAAGAAGTAATTTGTTTTAGCATATAAGCTGACTCCTGGGTTACATGCCTCAGAAAGAAACCAGTGTGATCTGAATCTGCTGCTTCTGGAGTCTTGGGCTCCAAATATAGTCTGAGTAGAGGAAAAGGCTGAAAATGTGAGTACTTGGTTCTTATCCCACCAGCTCTGCTGCTTTTCCCTAGCAGGATGCATGGCTGCCTGCCTGATTCCCATCTTTATTCCCAAAAATCAGAGCTATACCTTCAGGTGCTCAGAGATTCTAAACCATTGTGGGAACCACTACAGAACCACTGAATGGTTTGGTCTGGGAGGGCCATGGGCACACAGCTTCCCCTAGACCAGGGCTCTTCTGGCCTGCCCAGCCTGGCCTTGGGCACTGCCAGGGATCCAGGGGCAGCCACAGCTGCTCTGGGCTCCTGTGCCAGCCCTGCCCACCCTGCCAGGGAACAATTCCTTCTCACTATCCCACCCAGCCCTGTCCTCTGGCAATGAAGCCATTCCCTGGGTCCTGTCCCTTGTCCCCAGTCCCTCTGCAGCTCTCCTGGAGCCCTTCCAGGCCCTGCCAGGGGCTCTGAGCTCTCAGCTGGAGCCAGGCTAGTGGTCAGTGCAGTGTGTGCTGGGTTTGGTGTGCTCTCAGAGCATTGCAGGGCTGGCAGCTTTGCTGTCACCAGCTCAGGTCTGCTGGAGAAGAACAGTCGCTGCTAAGTAATGGAAATCTCTTCATAATGTCCAGAGCAAAAGGATGGGGTTTTCTTCCAGGAAGAGACAGAAGCTGTGATTCCACTCAGATGCTGGGTGCTGTGATACAGCAGAAGAACCAAAGTGGCCAAAGTGCCTGAGCTCAAATCCTTAATTACAGTTGATGTGTGCAGGTAGAAAGGCAATTTCCTGCTGTTCTTTAGGCAGGTTACCAGAGGCTGGAGCTGATCTCAGTAAAAGCATTTGACTTTTAAACAAGGTGCAGCACAGAGCATTTCCTTACCTACCTGAAAGCATTACTGTAAATAAGTCGAGTGCACTTGAGGGGTTAGCAAAATACTTTGGGACAGCCTGACAGCCTTTTGTTCCTAAATTTGTTCTAGTTCTTAGTGTAATTAATGTGCTGAGTGCTGTCAGGGTGCTTGGGGCACTCGATGTTGGTGCTGTTTTTCTGCCTGCTGTATTTGCAAGTGGTTCAGCTCAGCCATCCATCTAGGTAGCATGGCATTTCTGAAAATTAATACCCAGTAATTCCTCCCTCCAGCTTGAGGAGGTGTCTGGACTCTTGCTGCCTTTCCCTCCTGAGCTACAAGCCAAATGTTTGACAGAGATTATTTGCTGACCTCATAATTCCGTGACACCCGATTTTGAGTGACTTTCGGAGCTGCTGTGCTGAGTGGGCTTGGAGTTTGTGCCCCTGTCTCTGACTGGGGAAAGCAGAGGTTAATTCTGCTGCTTTTCTGCTTTCCTGCCCAGCTGGGGATGTGCTGGGATGGAGATGCTCTGGCCTCTAGGCTGGTTGGAGCAGGACTGCAGCAAAGGTTGGTGTTGAGTGAGAAATGTTTCATTTGGAGGCACCAAGCACAAGAAAAGCTTCATGACAGAACTGGACAATCGTCTTCCTTGTGTGAAGAGATAAGGACTTGCAATCAGTCCTCTGGGTGATTCAGGGTGACTTGCTGTGAAATGGTGAGTATGGAGTTCCCCTGACTCAGTAAGTGGGGCACGGAACAGGGCAGGAGGTTTCCAAAGTTTCTAGTTGTTTTTTTTTAACTTGTTGGACCTTAAATTCACCTTGCTCCTGGAACACTGCCTGTAAATTCTGTCCAGGGATTTTAATAGCTGAATTTATTGGGATTGGGAGTAGAAAAGGAGCCTGCCTGGAACCAGAGACAAGCAGCTTTAGTATAAATGTGATTTTTGTTATTGCTGTTTCTTCACACAGGAGCAATGTGTCCAGGCTGAGTGGCAAACCTGGCCTTTTAAAAACAAAATACTGAATGTTCTCATTCTCTTGCTGCCTTTGTGAGCTGTAAATAGTGTTAGCTGAGCTGTTGGCTGGACAAAACTACTCCCAGGCCCTCAGGCTGGCCCTGAGGTGCAGTCCCAGTGTGAACATTTGGATGTTGTCACTGCTGACATCACTGCTTTATCTGCTTGGTTCTCCTTTGTCTTGGAAAGGAGCCCTGGCTCTGATTGCTGAAGGTGTCTTTTGTCTCCTGAAACAAACAGCAATCAGAGATAGGAGGTGGCTTTTTTTCCAGGTTGGACCCGTCCAGCTGTGTGGAATGAGTGGATAACTGTGACTTGCTTGGTTCTTCAACCCAGCCTGGGTTTGTCTCATGTTGTGAAGCAGAGATTTTAGGATTTCAAAAGGATTTACTGTCTGGATTATGGTAAATTTGTATTCCCTGGCACATGAAGAATAACATTGCTAGGAGCTGCTAAATTCCGTGTACAGATGTGTTCAGCCTGAGGGTGCTCAGGCTCTGAGCTGAGCTTTGCAGATGCAGGCTCTGCCGTGGATCCTGGTGCCTACTAGAGCTGGTCTAAGGCTGTGTAAGGTCGAGCTTTGTACATTAGTGTAACTCAGCTCTGCAATTGCCATTTTTGTGCAATTTGCCATAGAATCACAGAGTCCTGCAGGTTGGAAAAGGCTGTCAAGATCCTCAAATCCAGCCATCCCCCACCACTGGCCCCTCGTCCCCAGGTGCCACATCCACGTGGCTTTTGAAGCCTGCAGGGATGGGGACTCTGCCACTACCCTGGGCAGCTGTGCCAGGGACTGACACCCCTTTGATGAGCAATTTTCCCCAGTATCCAATCTGAACTTCTCTGGGCACAGCTTTGCACTGTTTGCTCATGTCCTGTCCCTTGGGAGCACAGCCTGACCCCGCCTGGCTGCACCCTCCTGTCAGGAGAGACCCGAGCCTCCTTTTCTGCAGCTCCTCAGCGCTCCAGACCCTTCCCCAGCCCCATTTCTGTCCCCGGACCCGAGGCGGGTCCCGGTTGGGTCCCGGTTCGGCCCCAGCCCGCAGTGTCCGCGGGCTGCAGAGCTGCGCTGTGACCGCCAGAGGGCGCACGGGAACGGCCCGAGGGGAAACGGGGACAGGGGAGAGAGGGACGGTACAGAGGGGGACAAGGGACAGAGGGGACGGGGACAGGGGAGAGAAGGGGACAGAGATGGACAAGGGACAGGGGACGGGGGAGAGGGGGGGGGACAGGGAATGGGTTCCCGCTGCCCGAGGGCAGGGATGCAGTGCACGGCACAGTGGAAGGAATCCTTCCTGTGAGATGCTGATGCCCCTGGCACAGGGTGCCCAGGGAAGCTGTGGCTGTTCCATCCCTTCAAGCATTCAAGGGCACATTGGAGCAAACTGGTCTAGTGGATGGTGGCAGGGAATGGAACAAGATAAAGTTTGAAGGTCCCTTTCAACTCAAAGCATTCTAGAATGTCGTGAATTGCATTTCTGTAGGAGATTTTCCTGTCCCCTTTTTTGAGGGTAAAGCAGACGAACCGTGGTGGTGGCCATTGCCTTCCATAGGCAGTGCAGTGGGCTCTGATTTGGCACCGTGTGAGCCTCAGTGCCAGCAGAACAGCACTGCCCTGATTATAGCACAGTGTCCTGCTGCACTGCAAAGGTAGAATTTAATCGTGTTCTGCACTCCATGAGAAAATCCCCGATAAAAGCACGTCCCAGTTCCTGTGCTCTGTTCCCCTGCATGGCTGGGAGCAGCTCTGTGGATTGTTTGCTTTGTGTGCTTTCCCTTTCCTTGCCCAGCCCCGCTACTCCAAGGGACTCGTTTCCAAGGCGAGGTGAGCAGCAAGGCATGGCTTGGCAGCAAAATCGCTCCGTGCCTCTGCTCCAAGAGAGCTGATCAACCCCCTCTTCTCTGCAGGGCAGAGTTGGGCAGGGAGCTGGGGCTGAACCTTGATCTTCCAGAGGACTCTAGCAGCCTTTGTCATCTTTTTTGTTGAAATTCAACCAAAATGGTGAAAAGCCTGCCCTCCTCCCCTCCAGCTCTTTGGGCTTAACATTAAATCTTGGAAACTGAAGTGGTGATTAGGAAAGTAAACAGAGTCCCTTCCTGCAGGGAAGGCTGGAGTTTGTTCTGCCCAAGCATTGTGGGTTGCAGGGGTTAAGTTACATTTTGCTTTGGGAGAGGAAAGGAAAATCTGTCCAAGTAATTAACTTAAGATGCTGATGCTAATGAAGGGGCTTTCGAGGCTGGGACTCGTGGGGGGGTGATGGGGATCCCCTGCTGAATCAGTGACATGAAGGTTGTAGGATTGATTCTGCAATTATTAGGCTGAAATGATGTTGAACATGAAGCTAATCCTGTTATCTCTCAGATACTGAGCAAATGGGGTGCTCTGGGTAACTCTAATGGGATTATGTGAGTCAGTCTGGCACCCTTGCCCTGTTCAGGGCTTTTTCTTATGTTCCTTTTCAGGATAAAGTATTGATCAGGCTTCCTAGAGTTAGTGTTGGGAGCTGGTGTCTGGGGCATTGTGTTGGGGCAGTGTGTTGCAGCAGTGCTGGGTTATTATTTTTTTTTAATGAGTTTGACAGTGAACATCCTGTCACCTCCTGGAGCCATTCACTTCTCCACAGCAAGGATCCCTTAAGCCATCCCTAAACAGATGTTTAGAAAGGAGCTGAAGAACAAGGACAAGTTTAAAGCGACTTCCCTGTGTCACATCTTCCTGGCATCAAGGAGCTGCCATTGAGTGAGATGATGCCATTCTGTGATGGAGACTATTCTGGGCTGTCATATTTGCAGAGAATAATTAGTTTTCTGGCTTGAAAATCACATTTTGCATCCATGATAGCCTGTGGTGATTGCTCCAAACACAAGTAACTGGTGGGGCGCTTAAAAGGGATTATCTTGAGCTTGGTTTTAAGCAGTTGGTAAATTGCAATGTAACCATTGTCAGGAAAACCCAGGAACGAGAAGGATCCTGTAAGGAGGACAGAGGAGCCGTGTTCAGTCGCCGGCTGTGGCCATTAGAGATGGGCTCGTTTGCCTGTTGGGCACAGAGCTGAGGCTGTGCTGGCCTGACTCCCTTGCAGGTTGGAATGAGCTGGAGCACTGCTGGTGTTGTCACTGCCAGGCCAAGCTCCAGCAGTGCTTGGAGCAGCAGCACAAACACAGAGACTCGAGACAACCACGTACAGTGGAGAGGTGAAGCCCCACACCCCAGTGAGAATAAGAATGGTTTCAAAGTCATGGAAAATGTTTTTCTGTGCTCATTTAGCACTAAACCAGGCCTCTTGGTTTCAGCATCACCAGAGTGGGAAATGATCCTTATAACACCCACTAAATGAGCAGATGTTTTTATGCCAAACTAGAAATTTCCATAAATATGGGAAAGTTCTGATATTAAAGGATCAGTCAGCTTTTAGTTTCCAAGGTTTTTTGTTGGTTTTTTTTGTTTGTTTGTTTTGTTTTGGGTTTTTTTGTTTTTTTAGGGGCTGATCTTGTTAAGAGCTGCAGATTTTTTTTTGTGAAGTTTTATTTTTATTCTTTTCTGTTCCCTTGAGGAAGGTGAGAATTGCTTTGGAAGATCCAAGGAGCTCATTCACTGCAGAAACAGCCTTCAGGGCTGCTGATGACAAAGTGTCTGGGCAGTCGCAGAGAAGGCACGAGAGGATGTGGGGGCTAGTACAGCCAAGGGGCCACCTGGGATTTTGGGCCAGTTGAACTGCCCAGAGGCCAGGCAGCCCTGCTGTTGATAAGATGGCAGATTTCAATGGCATGGCACTAGCCTGTAATTCCAGGGACCTCAGGGGATAATTCTCACAGCAAAGCAGTCAGCACCTTCCACAAGCTTCTTGAGGTGGGAATTCTGCATGAGAAAAAATTCCTGATTTCAAACCTGAAGTGCACAGAGAAACAGTTTAATATTTGTGTTTATACACCATAATTTTTGTGTGTCACACACTTGCTCTAAGGTATCCTTGCTATAACTGCTCTTGAAGAATACTTTTGCTGGAGCCACTTTTCATTCCTGGAATGTGGTCTGATACAGGAGCCACAGACCACTCATAAATTAGTTAAACAAGATGTTTTCACTGGGTTTCTCAGTGATTTCTCTTTGAATTACTTGTAGATCTTGCTCATTCTTCCTGCAAGCTGCAAACCCTTGAACCTGAGTTTTGGTGCCGCTCAGTGTGGCATGTTCTGCGTTTTGAGGAGGTAGATTTTGGTGGGGAGTTCTTACTGGTACCTGTAAGATCTTTCTCCCTAATCAGCAGCATTCCCTTTTCGAGTGTTGGAGCTGTGGGATGTGGAGTGGAGCTCCTTGGCTGTGATCTCTGCCATCACAGCATTCTTTGATCCCAGCCTGTATCTCGGGGTGTTTGGCTCAGATGTGAGGCTCCCAAAGCCTGCTCTGGGCAGGAAGGGAGCGAATGCTGCTCTGGGATCCCCCTGCATCTCTGCTGCTGGTGAGTGGGCTGTCTGCAGCCAGGGGAAGGTGGGACTGCAGCTCCTGTTTGCCTGGCTGCAGACACACTCAAAATAGTCCTGTGATGCAATTCTGCAGAATCTTTCTGGGAAGGTGAGTCAGTATTTGAGGAGCTTGTTCTTGCTGAGCTCTGGGCTGTCCCAGTGGGAGGGTTTGAGCTGTGGCTGTGCTGGGCTGTGCTCACAGCTTTAATTTATTGTGTTTGGTTCTGGTCTTTGCAGTGTAAGAAAGACAAGAGGCTGCTGGAGAGGGTCCAGGGGAGGGCACAGAGATAAGAGGTCTGGAGCATTTCTCTGATGAGCAGAGACTGGGGGAGCTGGGCCTGGTTAGTCTGGAGGAGAGTAGGCTGAGAGGGGATCCTGTCAGTGACCAGCTGGGACAGTGGGAGGTGTCCCTGCCCAGGGCTGGGGATTGGGACCTGATGGTCTCTGTGGTCTGTGCCCATCCCTTCACATTCTGTGAGTCTCTGAAATACCTCTGAGGGGTGTCAGAGAGAGGTGCCCAGGGACAGGACAAGGAGCAATGGCCACAAAACACAAGTGGCACCTCAGCAAGAACCTCTTCCCATGAGGGTGCCCGAGGAGGGGCTGGGGTCCCCCTCTCTGGAGCCATTGCAAACCCAGCTGGATGTGCCCCTGTGCCCCCTGCTTTGGGTGCCCCTGCCCTGGCAGGTGGGCTGGGTGACCTGCAGGGATCCCCTCTAGCCCAGCTCAGCTGGGACTGTGTGAGCTGAGCCCTTTCCCTGCCAGCAGCAGTGCCTGGGGAGGGCTCAGCCCCGCACCCAGCCCTGCCAAGGGGCAGCAGAGGGAGCGTTATTTGAGTCTTGCAATCAATCTTCACTTTTGGTATGGTGCTGCCTGCTCCTACATAAGGCTGCTGCTGATGCTCTGCAGACACAGCATGGAGGGAATGAGGTGAAATGAGGAATCTGGGAATGTGTGAAAGGTTGTTTCTGCAAGAGGGGGAGCAACTCGGGGAGAAATGGCTTCCTCCAAGGTTAGGATTAGCTGTGCCTTCAGAACTGTTGGTCTTATCTCATCTCTTGACGTTTCCTTTAATTATATGAAACGACCTTGACACTGTAAACAATTCCCATGGCATTGTCCCTACACTCTGTGAGTCAGTGTGATGCGTAAACAGGGTTTGGTTTGGGGGACCCAAGCTCTGTATGGTTTGGGACTCAATCTTCCTGTCTGATTTCTGTGCCTTCTTCCTGGATGGCCCTTGGTGCCTGTGGCTGCCACCGTTGTTTTCCCAAGTTCTCTTGGTACTGGCAGAGAGTAGGAGCTCTGGGATTGGGATTTCAGGATAAACCTAAGGGGGCAGGTGGAGTGCTCTTGTTTTGTTTTCAGCTCCTTGGGGCCTCCGTAATTCTCTCTCCCGTTCCACAGGGGAAGAAGGGGATGTTACACAGCACAGCCCTAGCACTGCTTTGTTCACATTAGCAGCAATGTCTTACTCATTGTGTTCTCTTCAGCTGCTCAGAGATGCCTCGGTGGCTGAGCAAGAGCCAATATTTGGAGTTGAGCTTCACTCTCTGGTGGCTCTTGCCTGGGTGTGACCTGAGGTCTGGCCATGCCACTGTTTAGGGTGGCCCGTGGTAGATCTATGAAACAAAAATTGGGCAGATGCACTTCCTAAGTGTTATCTTGTTCCTTAAATAGAGAATAGAGCTTGTATCAACATGAATCACAGAGTTGATAAACTGGAATGGTTCCTCTTGGAGTTGTCTTCTTGTATTGGGCAAATATTTCTCCACGTTGTTTCCAAAGGCATATTTGTGCAATAGAAGGAGGTCAGACCTGTAATTACCTGTTAGATTTATTCTGGCAGAAATGGCTTGTAAAAACACAGTACAATTGAAAGGAAGCTTTTAAACCTTCTCTCTGTGTGTGAACCTAAAGCTGTGGTTTACAATTTCAAATTTTATGAGTTTTCAGTTGCAAGGGTACAAAAAGTGTTTTCCTTGCTAAATGTAAGTGCCCCAAGTGAAACTGATCCACCCTTTCTTTTAATTCCTGAGCTGTGGCAGGGAATTTGGGTTTCTCGTCCAACTGTGTCTGCGGGAGATGATCAGAAGCTGAGGTTGTGTGCCAGACTTGCCTTGCATTTTAATCAGGAGCTCCTCGCCTAGTCAATAATTAAAGCAGAGCAGGTGTGGTGGGGAAATTGGGTGTTCCCCAAAAACTAAACCAAGGCGCTTTTGTAAGTCTGTGTGAGCAGAGCCAGGAGTGAGGGGTGGTAGGATGCCCTGGCACTGCCTGGCTTGTGCAGTAATTTGGAAAAAATGTAACTTCAGACTGGGGAGCTGGAGGTGTTGAAGGATAATTTGGATTATTGGTGCGGTGTGGCTGCTGCAAGCCTGTTGGGTTGGCAGAGCAAAGGTGTTTTTGCTGCAGTTTCAGCTTTGGGTATGAAGAGCAAATGCATTTACTGAGATGTGTGTGAAATGTTTAAAAGAGAACTTTTACAGAGGAATCTTGCTGCCTTTCTTTTCAGTTACTGTGTGGGCAGAGAGCTTGCAGCTGAAATTTGACATCTTGAAGGATTAGACGTAGGAAGAGAAATTTGGGATAATGAGTCTGTGGAACTTGACCTATGCACTGAAGACTAACTTAGAGTTAATATACCTCTTCCTACCTCTTAGGGTTAATTGCAATTTAATCTGAATTTAGAGGTTTCAGATTTACTGATATCCTTGCTGTTAGCTTGCACCTTCCAGTGTTGTGCTTAACAGAGTTTGTCCCATTGGTTTTATAAGTGGCACAGATGTATTTACTCTGCTGGAGGACTTGTTAATGTTGGATAATGTCTCCACAAAGCTGCAAAGTCTTATGAGTTAGGTTTGTCGTGTGAGGCTGTTAGTGCTGGATGTGATTGCAGCTGCTCAGGGAAGCTGTGCTCACTGTGCTGTGCTGGGCACTGCTTTGGAAGGAGGGGAACATATTTTGGTTTTCTTCATCCCTGTGTTTTGAAGTGGGGAGCCTCAGGTGATGTCAGTTTATACATTTTTCTCTGAGTATCTTGAGTTTTTGCTGCAGGAGAGGGTTAAACAAGAGGTAAGCTAAATGCCATTCCTGTTTCTTCTCCAAACAATGCAATAATTAATGTAATTTTCTTCTCCGTGTTTTTGTTTAATGCGTTCCTAATAACGTAGCTGGAAGTGGCAGATGGGTATCCTGTTTCTTAATGCCTCCCTGTTGGGAATGTGCTGATGCTTTGCTAATGCCTGATGCTCTGGTGGAATGTATCCTATATGTGTGCTTCCTTTGGCTTCTGACCAGACTTTCTTTTAATGCTGCTTCAAGGTGCTCCAAAAAAGTTGTTCTTCAGCTTTGGAGTTTCCCTTGCCTCGAGATGGCAAAGCCATGAATCACCATAGTGATCACATTAGGGTTAGTCAAGTTAGCCAAGATGTGACTGAATCTTTAATTTTGTCAGGATGGCATTCCTCAGCATTCCCTCAGTAGTAAACAAGAAAATACTTGGCCTGTGTTGTAATTGCAGGGAGTGGTGAGGAGGCATTGATGGTGAGACTTTTCAGTACTGGCTCAAACCTACTTCCAAGGGAAGTTGCATTTCCCCTGGAAAATGAAGCTTGGGGGGTATTTTTGCTTTAGGCTCCTCTGGGCCCAAAGCCCAGTGTAATTTAGGATTTTTTAAGCCTCTTCCCTGTGACAGTGAAGTGATTCCCTGCTATGAGTGCAGGGCTTTCCAGGAGCATGGCCTCACCTTCCCAAGGTGGGGCTGGAGGTGCTGGCACTCAGCTCCTTGGCTCAGCAGTCTCTTCTCCAGCTGTGCTCCAGCGGGGTCCACATCTGGACTGCTGTGGGCATGGCACGCTCACCTTCCCTGAGCCACCTGGGTGGTGGCACCGGGGCCCTGCTGCCCTTGGTCTGGGGTGGAGCATGGTGCTGACTGCTGGGACTGGAATGCTCTGGAAATAGGAGTTTCCCTCTTGGAAATGTCACAGGAAGCGTGAAGGAAGTCATGTGGAGCAGGAGCAGCTCGCTCCCATTTGTCTCATCTGGACCATCAAAGTCTGCAGGACCCAAACAATGTGATGATGCCAGCTGCCTTATAAATAACCCATTTTCCACTTACACACCGGCTTTTCATTCCCTGTGGGGAGAAAGGAAAAGCTCACCTTGTGCTCGTTTCTTTGGAGTGACTCCTGCCCGTTCCCCCACCCTGCTGCCCTCGTTAGTGGGATGTCAGTTAGTGGGGTATTAATTACACTCAGTGTCAGAGCACAGCTCTCTAGGCAGCCAGAGCTGTCATGTGCACATACAAGATTTTTTCATTTTCTTGTTCTTCCAAAGCTGACAACAAAAGCTGTGGTGAAGCCAAGCTGATGAGAGGGCTGGAGCACCTGTGCTGTGAGGAAAGGCTGGGGGAGCTGGGCTGGTCCAGCCTGGGGAGGGAAGCTCTGGGGTGACCCAGTTGTGCCTTTCAGTGCCTGCAGGAAAGGTGGGGAGAGGGACCATTCACAGGGGCCTGCAGCGGAGGGGGAATGGCTCCAAACTGACAGAGAGTGGGCTTAGATGGGATTCTGGGGACAAATTCTTCCCTGTGAGAGTGGCGAGGGGGTGGAATGGATTTCCCAGAGCAGCAGTGGCTGCCTCTCCCTGGAAGTGTTCCAGGCCAGGCTGGACCGGGCTTGGATAACCTGGGACAGGGGAAGGTGTGCCTGCCCACGGCAGGGGGTGACATGAGACAGACTTTAAGGTCCCTTCCCACCCAAACCATTCCATGGTTCCATGAAATGCATCCAGAGCTGTGGTGCTGCCCCTTTTCTCCTGCCTGCCAGCCCTCCTGGTGGGCTGGTCCCTGCAGGACTGCAGTGATGCATTTCCTGCAGTGCAGGAGCCTCCCAGGCTCTGCAGCCCCTGCTGACACTGTGATGAGCTCTGGAGGAAAACGCCCAGTGTCACTAGTTTTAAACAGCTCCACTGGCAGCGATGGGATAATGCCCCAGTCCTTTTGGATGTTCCTGTGGCTGAATCATGGAACACAAATGTCTGAGTCACCACGGGTGAATGTAGCATTTCACGTCGGTGTGAACCCAAATGGGAGCAGCTCTGGCTTTATTAGAGGAGCTAATGGGGGGCTCATTATGAATTTCATTAGATTTTAAAGTGAAACAATCCAGAAGAGTTCCTTTTACAATGTATATAAACAGATTGTTAACCTGGAAATGCCAAGGGTTTAATGGTATGCTGGGCTGGATGGAGAGGAAATGGAACTTTAGAAGAAGGCCATGTACCTATATTTGTTTGCTGCCTGCTTTTTTTATTTCAACTATCTTTCCTTAAATCACATAAAATTTTCATGTGACTGGCATTTCTTCGGTACTATATATTAGAAGGAAAAGGGACTGTCAGCTGTTTCCCTTTTTTTTTCTCATTTAGAAAGCTCTTTGCTATTCCAAGTTTTTCATCTTAAAAAAAGTCGTCACCTGTCCCTGAGGAGTAAAACACTTGCTCTCGTTTCTTCAGGTTGCTGTGCAGCAATTTCCTATTGGGATTTCTGCCTGGGTACTGCTCAGTCATACTGAAGTCCTGCTCTTGCTGGCCCAACAAGGACAGGGACACTGAGCACTGCAGCAAATCCTGTTATTTAAAACTTCTCCCACACTGGGGAGAAACCAACCTAGATCTGTCACATGGGGTCAGGTTCCTGATTTTAATCCCTCTTATGCTGCAGTAGAATTCCTGTATGTTTTTGAAAATTGCTTTTCCTTTTCCCCCGAACTAAGTTTAAGCTTCTGGATGCTTAAAAATCTTTCTACTCCTCTGTTGTAGGGTGTACAGGGAGAATGAGCTGTAGGTTCACTGAAGTCCTAACCCAAATTTTAATGATAAATTAAGGAATCCAAATGGGCATATTTAAACTTTGGAGATCTTTTATTGTGAGGCATATTGCTGAGGGGGATGTTTGTTACCTTAACCGTCAAGCTGTGACACATGAATAGAAACTAAACTTTTACTTTCCTTGTTAAATTTAAATTTTCCATTGTTAAATTTAAATTACATGAGAAGACACGCTTCCTGGTAACTTTAGTGGAGAGGGGAATTGCATGAAATTGTATTTTTATAATATATTTGGCTAGATGCATATCAGCTCAGGCTGCCTTTGAAATTCCCTTTGCTCAAGGATAATGCAGCTCCAAGCACTCGGGGAACGGCCGTCTGTCCCCGGGTTTGTGTTTAGCTGGCACAGGTAGGCTGTAAATTCCTTTAATCCCATTTTGGGAAGTGAAGCCCCTCGGTGTGTAGCCCTGCACGGCTTCTCCAAGCCCACCCTGAGATTAACCCCGAGCTTAACCCTGAGCTCTCCTGCTCGCTCTGGGGGTCGGTGTCTCCCCGGGTTTGTCTCTCTTTTGGGTTGGTGAAGGGGATTGGGGCCGGGTTAGTGATGGGGTTTGTGCAGTTTTGGGGCCAGGTTAGTGATGGGGTTTGTGCAGTTTTGGGGCCGGGTTAGTGATGGGGTTTGTGCCGTTTTGGGGCCGGGTTAGTGATGGGGTTTGTGCAGTTTTGGGGCCGGGTTAGTGATGGGGTTTGTGCAGTTTTGGGGCCGGGTTAGTGATGGGGTTTGTGCCGTTTTGGGGCCGGGTCGGCGGTCAGGGTTGTGTCGCTCAGGGGGCCGGGTCGGTGATCAGGATTGTACAGTTTTGGGGCCGGGCCGGGCTGGGCTGTCTCCTCCCCTTCCTGAGCTCGCCCTGAGCTGGGCTCTGGAATGACAGGCATTCCTGCGGGAAGGGAGCCGGCTCGGGCGCGGGTTTGGGGAGCCCGGTGCCAGCCATGGGGACTGGGGGCAGCGGGGCCCGCTCGGACCCCGCGGCCTGAGGGCCGCAGCCCCGCTCGCCGGGCTCGCCCTGGGTGCCCGGTGAGGGTTCTGGGGGGCTGCAGGGCTCTCGGCGCGGACTCGCCCTCTCCCCGAGCAGGATCCCATGGGGCAGCCGCGCTCCTCCCGGCCAGCAGCTCCGGGTTTCGGTGAGTGATGCGGGCCGGGCACGCCGGGGCCGGGGCCGGGCCGAGCCCGGCAGGTGAAACCGGCGGGGAGGAGTGGAATGTGGAGCTTGTGTAACTTGCGCCCAGCTGCGGAGAGAAAACGGACAGTAACTCCACTGCCTTCCTTTCTCTTACTTATTTCGCATGGAATCCCTGTGCAGCACGTTCCCTGATCTTCGGACAGGCTCCACGCTGCTGTTTTGAGGGACAGGCTCTGGCTGCCGGGGATTCGGGGATTTTCCCTTGGCAGTCGCTTGGGACAGTTCACTGCGTGGGGCAGCCAGCCCGAGAGTGAGCCTGGACCACAGCCACAAGAATTGCCTCCTTGTGGTTGGTGTCACCCAGCTTTTGGGGCAGTGTCGGGGGAAAAGGGTTGGCCTTTGGTCACCCCCTGCTTGTTTCGCTCTCCGCCCTGAGGTATCTCAGTGACAGGCTGCAGGGAACACTGAGCCGAGTTGGGCTCGGGATCAGCCCCAGCTCCCTGCGCTGCTGGGCCAGCGTTAGCCCGGCTCTGCCACTGTGCCTGTGTGTGGGGACTCTTTGCACGTCCTGCTGTTGCCTTTCTGTCATTCCCGCTTGCTGTTAGCTGCCAGGGCTCAGTTGTTCACCCTCACCTATAAAGTGGACTTTTCTAATGTTTAGAAGAGGAATTGACATGGGCAGACAAAGACACACTCTCAAGATACAGACTATTATTTTCATTATTTTCATAATTTTTCTGACCCTATCAAGCATTTCTCGGGCTGAGGTGAAACCAGTGATTCTCTTCCCCACCACCAGTTCACTCCACCTAGTCTTGTTAAAGAGTTGCTAAAAATCAAGTGATAGAGCGAGTGGAAGGGAGAAGTAAAACTTCAGCTGTCTTTCTGCTGTGGAGATTAATAGCATCTTCTGCTTGGATTTACTCACGGTTAGAACCTGGTCAGTCTTGGGCTCTTTTCTCATCAAGCACCAAGACCAGTGGTAATTTCCAAAGGAGTGGGCTTGGTGTAATGATATTGTGCTTTCTGGACGCTGGGGCCAGCAGACCTGGTGTTTCCTCAACTGCTTATTTGCTCTCTGAAGTCTTTTTTCATGGCACAGCTCTCACAGTTCCTACTGATTAAATCTGGAACTTGAAGAGATGGTTCTTGCATTAACTGTGGCAGGATGCTGTTAAGGAGAGTCCTGTGAAGATTATGGTGATTAGAAACACACAAAACATAGGGAAGCCGAGGGCTGGGACTATTTGAGGCTGTTTTGTGACCACAGTCTTTTATTCCTTTAAGGTCAGGATTCACGTCTTCCTTGGACGATTCAGGAAAACACACACCAAGTTTTTAAAGCTGTTTTAGGGAAGCTTAGGAACATTTACCTAAAGTGCTTTTTGGATACTTTTAACAGCATTTCCCTCAAAGAGTGTTTGCTTTTTGAGTTGTTGCTGTTTGCTTGGAAGCTTCTGGGATTCTTGAGTGCTGTGCTGGACACATCAGGGTGGGAAAGGAGGTAGTGGGGTTGCTCTGCAGCCTGTGCATCCTCACAGGTGGCAGCAAGAAGGCTTGTGGCAGTGCCTTGGCACTGGGTGGGGGCTCTGGTGGTGCCACTGGAGCCACAGGTCCTGGTGTATTCCAGGTGCCTCAGGTGTGGAATGAGCAGAACATTCTGCAGCACTTCCCAATGCACCTCATGGCCTTGCTCGATGGCAGAGCTTCAAGGAGGTTCCTTAGGGAAGGAAATCAAGGTGGCTGAGCAGAGTTGCTGCCATGGCACTGTACCTACCTCATTTGCCCAAAACCAGGAATGCCCAGCAAGCTCCTTATGAACAGAAACTCCTGGGATTTGTGGAAGTCCCACAGTAACTGCCACAAGAAGAGATGGATCAGGTTCTGGGTGAAGTCTGGATTATGGATAGAAGAAATCTGGCCCAAGATCACGATTTAGACCTGTGCATCAGAGGTGCCTCTGTTTGCTGTAACTGCAGGTATCTTCCACATTGGAAATGATCCTTAATGGCAGGAATGGTTTTTAGTTATTCCTCTTGGTCTCTGAGGTTCCTGCTGTGCCTGTTTCCAGGCTGGCAGTGCTTGGCTCTACAAACGGGTATTTTAGGGCTTGACCCCTGAAGATGGGGATTAACTCTCCTTGCTCACCTTGTGGCTTTTCCTCCCCAGCCCATGGCGTGACCATTAAACCACAACATTTACAAGTGGGGTTCTAAGGATCAGCTGTGAGCTGCCTGCCGAGTCGTCCTGTGTGTGTGGCCATGGTGTGACCATGTGTGGGGTTTTTAATTGACCCCATGAATCCTGGCTGCACCAGTTTAACCCACTGAGAGCAGTGGTGGAAGCGTAAGCTTCACCCTGTTTAATGGGAATGGCAGCCCCAGGCCTGCCAGGACCTTTGGGAACAGGTGACACATCACCAGCCACCTGCTGAGGGTGTGAGAGACCAACTGTGGGTCTCTAGCTCCTTCCACTGAAACAGTTTCTCTGTTTTGCAAAAAAAAAAAAAAAAAAAAAAAAAAAAGACTGTGATCACTCAACACCACAAGATGTAGTGGAAAAAGAGCTTTTTTTCTGCATGAAATTTAGCTGCAAGACTTGAGCAAAAACATGTCTGCAGGAGAGGGTTTTAAGGACCAGCTGGCCAGGCAAGCCATAGGGAATTACATCCCAAGCTGCTTGGCACTGCTGGAGCTTCCTGCCTTCTTGTGTGTTCAGGCTGTGCCAATTTTGTGACGTTTTCCTAGATTATTTCAGTCTAAACATTTTGGGTTAACACAAATCTGCTGTTTTAAACAGCTCAAATTCACCTGCTTGTTTGGATAGCGTGGGATGAGAGCAGCTGACGTGTTTGGGAGAGCAGATCTGGAATGGCAGGAGGCAGCTGGGGCATTGCACTGTCCCTGGACCAGTTGCATTCGGAGCCCCAAGTGTTCAGGCCATTTCCCCCAGGAGCATCAGGCAACATGCTGAAGTTGCAGCACGTGTTTTAGTGCTGATTTTTCCTCAACCAGAGCTCTGTTGGGACATTAAACACAGCATTCAGCTCTCAGGGTGGGCTCTGTGGGGATCCCTTTTCCAAAGCATGGGCTGCTACTTCCAGAAGAGTTAAACAAGGCTGTGCTTCAGCCTGGGGTCACTGTAGGGACCTGCTGGCTGGGAATCTCTTGACCTTCCAATGAGGACTCTGCTGGCTTCACCCAGGGCTGGGTGACCTCATTTAACCTTTTCTGTGCATTTAGAATGGTTTTTCCAGCCTGGCACCATGGTGAGGCTGAGGCTGGTCTCTCTCTCATCAGATTCCTGACGCTTCCCACCCTTCCCTCAAAGTCGGGTTCATTTTTTTTTTTTTTTGCCTTGTTCCGTTCCCCTGGCACTGTGCTGTGGTTCCTTCCCAGTTTCCCAGTGCATGACTCGGATAAGGAAAGGTTTCCCCCTTGCATTGCAAAGCAGCTTAAGGACCCTCGTGTACCTTGTAGAGCAGAGCAGGAGGAGGCACAGCCCCAGCGAGGTGGATTCTCTGCCTTCACAGGGAAGAGATGTCCTCTCTGCACCATTTCATGGAGCTTTGAGCTGGAAATGCTCTGTGACTGGGAGGAGGGTCCATTTTGGAAGCAGTGTGAGCACTATCTAATGTGAACAATCACTGAACAATAAAGTTATTTGCATGCAGATCTGTAAATCTCACCTCCAGCTGCTGATCCACCTGCTCATTAGTCCTCAGTGTCATAATTGCTTCCCAACAGACTGCTTTAAATGTCTGTATCCCTGTGGTAATTGGGGATGGGAAAAGGAAGAGTGCTGTGGAAGGGCAGGACAGGTTCTCCTGTCACCTGCACAAGAGGACAGAGCGAATCCCGGTGGGGATGGGGAGGGATTGCTGCTCTGGCTTCAGTGTGAGCAGAGGGCTGGAGTGGTCTCAGTGTTCACTAACATGTCAAGTTTGATTCTACACAGAGCAAAAGGGTGCTGGAAATGATTTGGACAGTTTTGTGTCTTGTCTCCCCCTCTTGCCCGGCTGTTTTTGGGCATGGAGCTGATAATGCACCACCAGAACCAAGTGTTTCTGTGCTGGACAACAGCTGGCTGTGTAACAGGGAGCAGGGAGGCAGAGAGCAGGACCCAGAGATTTGCTCTTGGTGTGCAGGTCTTGTGAAAGCTCCTGTGTTCACCTGCATGGCTGCAGCTCTGGCAGTGAGGCTCCACCCTGGGAAGCTATTTGCTGTGACAGCTGAGCTGCAGGAGCTGCTGAAGAGCTGCTGCCAGGAGCAGTCACATGTGGGTTCTCCCACCCTCTGCTCTCAGCTGCTCCTCCCTTGGGGTACCCTACTCTCCTGCAGTTTTGGCTCATCCTTCCATGTCCTGTGCTCCTCCCTGGCTGCTCGGAGGGGACTGTGGCAGGGGAATGCTTGTCCTTCTCACTGGAAACTGAGACATTCCAGGGTTCTGAGGGCTCTTCATTAATCCCTGCACCTGATGGTTGAGTTTTCTTTTAATAACTTCCTTTGCTTAGTGCAGCACTCTGACATCTTGGATGATGGGCAGCACATGAGTGCCATTGCTCAGAGCGACTCGGGGAAGGGGTCGGTGCAAAGCAGGCTTGGTGCTGCTGCTTTCAGCACTGCTCTCCCTGGAAAGGTGAGGGAAGTGCCTTTGATGACACTTGGGCTTCAAATTCCATCTACAGCCTGTGCTTGGCAAGTGCTCCTGCCTGCCTGAGGAACTTTGGGAATGCTCTGTTGAGCACAGTGAATACTGCTTGTTAAAATCGCGTGTACAACTCCAGGGCTAATGCTCTGGTCTCAGAAGAAAGTGCCTCTAAACATGCAGACAATTCCTCTTGGGTTTCTGGGAGCTTGAAATGCCTTTCTGCCCCCTGTGCCCCCCTTCCATCCCCTCTCCCTCCATCCCTGCAGAAAATCACAGATCAGTGTCGCCATGGTGTATGTTATTTCCCATCCAATTTCTCTCTTGTTATGAAGTCAGGGTTGTGGTGGTTTTTTTTTTTTTTTTGGTTGGTTGGGTTTTTGGGGTTTTTTTTTGGGGTTTTTTTTTGTTTTGTTTTTTTTTTTTGTTTTTTTGGTTTTTTTGTTATTTAAAAGCATCTCAGATGCTGAATTGATCTTTCTTTTGCAAACCGGTGTTGGCTGGCATCAGCTTTTGACTGGTTCAGAGTGAGGGACTTTCTCTTACGGGGCTGATTTAAACAAAAGTACAACCAACAAGTAAACAGTGGCTCAGACCCTCTCTGCTTTCCCTCTGTTGTTCTTCTCTTCACTGTGTTTCAGTGATCTTCCATTCGTTTGTTGAGCCCTCAGTGCTCCTGTCTCCAGTGCTGAAGCTGAGGGATTCTGGCTCTGGAAATCCTGCCATGGACTGGGCACCAGCTGGCTTCACTTAGCTTGTGTGCACTGATTTTTTTTTTTGTTTGTTTGTTTTTCAGGCAGTGCTAGATTCTACTCTTTGTAAGTGGTCCTCTGTGCTCCATCAGGTACCCCAAAACAGCAACATCAGGCAAGGCAGGATCAACAGTCCCCAGATTAGTGTTTTGTGCTCTGGTTCTGCTTCAAAAGTGTTTGGTTTTTGTTTTTGGTTTTTTTTTTAGTTTTTTTTTTTTTTTTTTTTTTTTTAGTTTTTTTTGTTTGTTTGTTCTTTTTTTGGTTTTTTTGGGTTTGGTTTGTTTTTTTTCTTGTCCCCTCCCACCTCTGTGAGCTGTTCTCCAGAGACTCCTGCGCAGTAGGTGGAGCACAGGCCTGTATTGTGTCGCTTTCCTGTGGAGCTGTTGCTCTTGGCCAGCTTTGCTGCCTGTATTTATAGAAGGAAAATCAGAGGGGGAAAAATCAAGCACATCCAGCTGCTGGAATGGCTCTGGTGATTTTGGGGTGCAGACAGTTGTGAACTTCAGCTCAGTGGGCTGGAAGGTGTTTGTGTAATGACTTGTGTCCAGCACCTGCTGCTTCCAAATGGAGATGAGAAAATGTAGGGAAGTGGTTTGCGTTCATGGGCAAAGCTGTGACACTGCAAAATTAAATGAGTATGTGGCTGAGGCAGCTGGGGGAGCTCAGCCTAGAGAAAAGGAGGCTCAGGGAAGACCTTCTCCCTGTCTCCAGCCCCCTGACAGGCAGGTGCAGCCAGCTGGGGGTCAGGCTGTGCCCCCAGAGAACAAGGAACAGACCAGGAGGAATCAGCATCAGCTTGTGCCAGGGGAGGTTCAGGTTGGACATCAGGAGGAATTTATCCATTTGAAGAGTTGTCAGTCCGTGGCACAGTCTGTTCAGGTCCCCATCCCTGGAGGTAGGGGACCTCCAGGAAGGACTGGACACAGCACTTGGTGCTCTAGGCTGGTGACAAGGTGGGGATTGGGCACAGATTGGATTCAACAATCTTGGAGGTCTTTTCCAGCCTTAGTGATTCTCTGTAATCTTTGTCTCATCAGGAAGGCTCTTACCCGTTTCCCTTTGCCCTGTTTGTGTTGAGAAGCCCACTTGTGTCTCCCCAAGCTGATGTGAGGGCTCAGTGGAGCCACGTACAGAGTCTTGTTCCCTTCTTTGCATGAACCTGTGCAGCCATTCCCAGTGCGGGGTGGGTTGGTGGGACATGGGAGCTGTTACGTGCAGCACACAAGTAATTCTTTATTCTTTTCCTTCTTTTCTGTGCAGCTGAAGAGGTGGATCACGCCCCAGGTGATGCCAGCATGGGGGTAGATGTTTTGGAATCAGGTGACACCACACCTCCTACAAAGAGGAAAAGCAAGTTCTCAAGCTTTGGCAAGATTTTCAAACCCTGGAAATGGAGGAAAAAGAAAAGCAGTGACAAATTCAAGGAGACTTCAGAAGGTAAGGTAGCAGGGGCTGGGTGGGTGTCCCTTCCTCCATCCGTCTGAGAAGGGTTTGCTGTCACAAGTCTGAGTGCTGACATGTGTAAGAACCAAAAGGGGACTTTGGTGATCGGCTGGCACCTGCAGTCTCTCCAGAAACACCTTGCCATGGAGCTGTAGTTTCAGACAGATTAATTCCTTTCTTTCAGGGAAGCTCCCCTAGCAGCTGTAGGGAGGGAGGTTTTGCTCCATGATCAGCAGTGCAGTGTGAAATGCAGGTCTGAACATGCAGTTCCTCCTCTCTCCTCTTAATCCTTGCAAAACCAGTGAAATTTGAAGCCCTTTTATTTCCTCTAGAGAATCTCTTTAAAAGAAAAAAAAAAAATCTTCTTGAACTTCAAGCTTGCTCTGTTTTCTGAGTGCTTTTTTTCAATTTAATATCAGTTTTAGAACGAAAGATTTCTATGCGAAAGCCAAGAGAGGAGCTGGTAAAAAGAGGGGTTCTGTTGGAAGAGCCTGAGCAGGGTGAGTCTGCAAATGAACTTCTCCTGTCTGTGTCTGTGTAGCTGATCTTCCTCTGGCCAAACCTCACCCTTGGGAGACAAATCTAAGGGCTTTCTGCTGAAGTGATTGCTGTCTGCTTTACCCTTCACAATGCTCCCTCTTGTCTGTTTTCCCACCTGGGAGGAAGGCAGCCTCCTCAGGGAGGAAGATGGTGCCACATTCAGGGTAGAAACAAGGAAAACAGAGGTGCTTCCACTGATCTGAAGGCTTTATGAAAGTCTGTAATTGCACATGCAGTGGATGACTTGGCTCCTGTTGGACTCTGCATTGCAGCAGGGAATTGGTGACGGCTCCATGATGGAGGGTGGATACAAAAGCTGCTGGAGATTCATGACTTGAGTTAAAACGTTTTGTGCTGCAGCACAGCACTGGGCTCACTAACCTGTAACACAGGAGGAAAGGCAGGACAGGGAGAAAAACCCTTGATTTGTTGATAATTGTGTGATTTGTTGATAATTGACTCCTTGATAATGAAATCAAGCGCTCTCAGCTCCAGCTGGTTGGGTTGCTGTGCTGTCCTGTGCAGAAGGTGACTGAAGCCCAGCTGTTTCAGAAGCCACAAACAAGCTGGGATGGCTGCATGGGGGTTGAGTCAGCTCAGCCTCCTCTCCCCTGCCTTCTGAGTGTTTCTCTTTGCTTGTCTCTCGTCCTGTCCCCTTGCAGATGGCGAAGAGCCAGAGAAGCTGAACCCACCTGCACTGAAGAATGGCCACACTGTTCCCATTGGGGGCCCTGGGGTCTGTGACCTGCCCAGCCAGGAGGAAGAGGCCACAAAGACATCCAGCCTTAGGAAGCCTGTTCCAGTGGAGGAGCCAAAGAAGAGGCAGGGTAAGAAACTAGATGTGTGCAAAACCAGGGCTTCACATTCTCCTGTAACCAGCTTTGAATTCTCATCTGATCCTTCTCACTCTCAGTAGGCCCTACGGTGCCTTAAGCTGAGCTGCCTCCCTTTGCAGGCTCCTCCAGCAGCCACCCTGGCCCTGAATTGGAACCGCCTCAGGAGCCACATGTTCCCAGACAACCTCTGCTTCCTCCAAAAAGGCCTCCCTCCACTTCCCAGGAGGCAAACGAAGTGCAGGCAAAGGATCCAACACCTGCCAGCAGCACTGCAAGAACTGTCCCCTTCAGCACAGCCCCCACGGCAGCAAAGACAGTCAATTCCACAGCTGCCCCTTCCCCAGCCCCCAGGACTCTGCTCCCTGCTCCTGCCAGTGCCAACACTACTGCTCCCAGCAGTGCAGCCAGCCCAGCTCCTGCCAAACAGCCTCCTGTCCCTCCTCCCAAACCCAGCAACAGAAACAGCAGCTCGCTGATAGGTAAGTGACCCATAAGGTGGTTTTTGTACCCTGAGATGTTCTGGAGCCACTGCTTCCCTTCATAAGGGAAGGTTTTTAGTGGCATCAGAATGTCTGACCATCTTTCCTGAAAACAGTCCAGTTTGGACTCCGGTCTGTCAGCGTGTAGCCAGGACACACGTGTTCTGGGAACAGTGGAATTACTGCAGTCTCCTGCCATGAGCTATCCAGTCTGTTCCCAGCAGGTGCCTGCAGGAGGAATCCCTGCCTGCCTGTTCTGACAGCTCTAAAGCAGTGTCTGAGTGTTGGTGCTTCACTGGGGGCTGTGATTCAGCTGAGATTGGGGAATGGTGGATGAGATTTTGCTTTGTGAGAGTGTGGTTAGTGACAATTCTGTCTTTCAGCTGCTCTTGGGAAAAAAAGGCAAACCAACAAACAAACTCAAAAAATCCAGATCACCCCAAACAATGTCTGTCCTGGCTGTCGCTGCCAGGCCATGTGGTTTCTTAGGGCAGAGACCAGGAGCTGGCAGGGATAATTCAGACTTCCCTGGTTATACTCAGGCACCTCCTCTAAGATCTGTGGCTGGGCTGTTGACATATGAGTCTTGTCCCTATGTCTTGTCCTATGCATAAATCAGCTCAACTGTAATTTGAACTGAATCTTCCTATTTAGAGAATTAAATGTTTTTGTCTCTCTAACTTCCCTAAGCAGAAGATTTGGTGAGAGTTTCTTAAAGCTCATTTAGTCTCTGTTCTCTGTGGGAGTTCTGGGGATCTTAAAGCTGCAACACTGAGAGTTGGGATGACTTCATGCAGCGATGGCCTGTTGGCATTTCAGGCAGTTCTTTCACAGACACCTCGTAATCTTTGGACAGGGTTAGCAGAGGTTAGCACAGATCAGGAAGGAAGCTCCTGGGAAGATCAATCGGACAGGTCTGCACTCTTCCCACAGAAACTGGAGGTGTTACCCAGGTGTGGTTTGACTGCTGTATGTGCAAGTTACCTTCTGAAATAGCCTGGGCCCTGCTTTCAGTGTGGGCGGGTGGTTCTGCTCTGCTTGGGGCTCACCTTGCTCTGGCAGGTTCTTCAGGTGACCTTGGTATGGTATTAACAACCCTCGTGTGCCACACCAGCTTGATTAGCCTGGCCATGCTTGAGCACTCCATGAAATGCTTTCTTGTTTTCTTTAAGCTGCTTGCACACTGCAGGTGGCATTTGAAATGCCTCAGCGCTAATGGCAGGAGCCACTCGTGGAACAAAAAATGTGGCTGGAAACAGCAGTGTATCCAAGGTGTTCAGAGCCATCCTGCCCTCTGGGCTGGGAGCATGCAGGGGAGGAGAGAGCCAGCAGTTTCTTTTGTCTCTGGGTATGAGTGCAGGTTGGAGGAGGCCCACAGCCCTGGCCTGGCATGCTGGAGCTGCGGTGGTGCCGTGTGAGCCTTGTGTTGTCACTGTTGTGGAACAGCAGGACTGGAATTGGCTTTGTGAGCTCTCCCCAGGTCCTTGGTGCCTGCTGGGCTGTGCTCCTGTGCCACTGTTACAGCCTGGGGCAGGGGAGGTGTCACTGTGCAGGTCACCCCTTCGTCTGTGCCCAAGATGCTCATTCCCTGAGCAGATCTGGTGTCTCAAGCAGCAGCTTCCTTCTGCCAGCCCCTCACTCTTTCAAATTTTGCTCTTGCCAGGCTTGGAGCACTGCTCAGGAGACACTTGGGCGGGAGCTGAGGGCGCTCTGTTTTGCACAATCTGGCCTTTAATCTACAAGGGGAAAGTCTAAAAATGCTAAACATCTCACAAATGTGCCCACCTCTCTCCAGTTATGTGGCCTTATCTCTCCCACTTGCAGCACCCTCTCGTGGTGTCTGCACTGCACATTCTCCCGGCTCTGTTTGGGGACATCCCCGTGTCGCCCTCACCCGCTCCCGGGAAATGTGCAGCAAGTCTCAGCTGCTTTAGGCAATGCCTCTACAACTCCAGAAGCCATGGATACATGGATGTTAAAAGCTGCAAACTCCTAAAGCAAGAGCAGTCTTTACTGGTGCAATTTCCCTAGGAGCAGAGGAGGGTTTGAGGATCTTGTGACTACCCACTGCAAGCATTTTTCATGTCTCTCTTTCTTCCTCTCTTCTCCATCAAACAGCAAATACTTCAATTAACAGCTTTAGGTATTTTTGAAAGTTTTTCTAGTTACTTTGTAGTGGCAGATGAGTTTATGTGGGGCTTAAGGAACAGAGTTCAGAGGGAGTAAAGCACAACCTCATCCTGAGGAGTTGCTGGCAGTGTGATGTTCTTGGGCTGGGTCTGATGAATAAATACAGCTGGGGGGAGCACACTGCTGTCTGCAGCTGTGCTGATTTTTGCCTCTGAACAGAAAGTAAGACTTTCTGAGTTCTTTAATGTGCAGGGGAGCCGTTAACACAACTGGAGTCTGGGGTGACCTGGGTGTCTTGGATTCCTTTATGCTGTAAATACAGCCATAAAGTGCCCATATAGCTGCATTCCTGGGCAGGTTCCTGGGCTGTCTTTCAAGGGCTGGTGCCATTTCTCTCTCTCTGAAGCAGCAGGATGTACAAACCTGTCTCAGCCTGCTCATTGTTGGCTGCTCTCCCAAGTCTTACCTTTGCTGCTGGAAGGACAAACTAGAGCCTTGCAACCTGGCTATTTCTGGTATGATATTCCAGTAAAAAGTAGCAGAGAATGCTTAGTCCAAGGATCTGAGCGCATTGCTGTGCTTTTTCCACACTGTGAAGGTTATCTGGAAAATACCGTGTCCAACATTGTGGCTTTTGTGGTTTTTGTTTTCAGCTGAACTTTCCCAAGTAATGACCAGCGGTACAGCCTTATCCAAGCCTTCCCCTCCTCTGCCCCCGAAGAGAGGCCTGCTGCCCGGCAGTTCGTGCGAGGCTGTGCCCCCCAGGGCCCTGAACGACCGGGCAGTGGCAGCGAGCTGCCCCACTGTTCCCGCTGTCCCCGCGCCCCCCTCGCCGCCGCTGCCCACTCACGTCCCCCCAGAGCCCCCGCGCCTGGCCCTGCCCGCCTGCGGCCGTGCCCCGGACCTGCCCAGGGACACTGCTCCTCCTCCTCCTCCTCCTGCTGCTGAAGACTTCAGGTCTGTGGAAGTGTCGAGGAGGACGGCAGAGCAGGGGTTTGGCGATGCCCCCGCGCTGCCGCGGCTGCCCCCGGTGCCCCTGCACATCCGCATCCAGCAGGCTCTGGCCAGCCCCCTGCCCGCCACGCCGCCCCCCGAGGGCTCCCACAGGGCCCACTCGCTGCTCTTCGACAGCGATGGCTCCGGAGAGGACAGCGGCACCCTGGGCAGGACAAGATCCCTGCCTGTCACCATCGAGATGCTCAAAGTGTGAGTACCTCCCTGGCCGTGGGCTGCTCTCCCAGCTGCTGCAGCACTGCTGCTGGGGATGGCTCTGGGCAGGGCTTAGGTCTCTGCTGAAACCATTTTCCCTGTTGGCCAAATCTGTCTTGCAGGCTATTAAGAGCCAGTGCATCTTCCCCATGAAATTACCCTGGTTTTGGGATTTTATTGCTCACAAAGTGAAATGGGTTCCAAACTGCAAACACAGGCTGATGCCAGGAATCCAGGCCTGGACTGTCTGTAACTGCACCAAGACCAAACAAAGTCCTGCATTCCATCCATCTGTGACCTTCCTTAGCCTTTCATTTTGGTAAACATAAGTGGGAAAAGGACTGTCCTGTGTTATAGCAGAGCTGAATCTCCAAGTTGCAAAGTAGTGGGGTCAGAGGGCTGTGTTTGGTTCTGCAGAACCTGCCTCTGTCATTTCCTCGGCCAGAGCCCCCTATGCATTCAACAGAGGGGACAGTGCAGGATTCTCCCCTGGCTCTTGCAACTCTGGGCTTCCCTGAGGAGAGCTAAGGACCTATTGATTCTAGGGACATTCTGCAGCCCCTGTGCCATGTGTTCAGAGGTGTCATAGCGTGCTTCTCGTTAGTCCAGACGATGAGGAAGAGGAAGAAGATGACCAGGAAGAGGAACAGAATTCAGGTCCTCGTGTGTATATTGGAGATGTGCCATCTGTCACAGTCATCCCCAAACTGGTGCCCCAAGTCCTCCCGGAGGAGCAGGAAGGAGACGAAGGGATGAGCGACTCTGACTCGGAGGGCCCCATTCTGTATAAAGATGATGAGGATGAGGAAGATGATGAAAGCCAGAACAGTAAGGTTTTGACATTGCAGGTGGCTCTTTTATTGCTCTCGTGCCTGGCTGCGCTGAGATCTGAATCAAAGCACTGATTCCTACAGTGCTTCAAAGCAGCTGGTTGCTGGTTGCATGATGTAGCACATGTCCTGTGCCTGGCTTTTCCCAAGGCTCTGCAGCCAAGGCTGTGCACTCACCTGCTGCATATGGCTCCTGTGACAGCCTGGGCTGTCCCAGCCCCTCAGTGGGACAGCACCAGGGGAGCATGTGTGTCACACAGTGCTGGCTGCTGCTGTGCAGCAAGCACAGAGCTTGGGAGGAGCAGGCCAGAGGACAACTGTCCCTCAGGGAGAGCACAGCTCTGGGGCACAGGGCTGGCAGGGCTGCAGCAGGCTCAGCAGCCTCCAGCTGCATCCTGCTGCTCTCCCTCCCCACAGGCATGCTGGCCAACAAAGTGAAGAGGAAAGACACGCTGGCTATGAAGCTGGGGAGCACAGCAACACCACAGGAGGAGAAGATCGTCTTCCCTCGGAAGAGCAAGGAGGAGTGGAACGAAATCCGTCAGCAGATTGGGACAACACTGATCAGGTACAGACAGTGTGTGCAGGGTGGGGCTGGACAAAGCTGGTGCCTTGTCCAAGCAGCTCCTGCTGGAATAAGGTGGGTGGTTGGGCAGGGCTGGGAGGTTGAGTGTTGCTGTTCCTCTGCTATTAGAAAAGTTGGGTGTTCCTCCTGGAGTTGAACAATATCCCTCTTGACAGGCCCCTGTTTCTAGAGGTTAAATGGACTGAGAGGGGAAAATCTCAAGGATTCCAGACAAGTAGAACACAGATGGTATAAAAAGATGTGGATGGGTGCAGGGTGGGTGCTGGTGGTGGCTGAAGCTGGTGACAGCCCAGGCTTTGCTGTCAGAGCTCTTTGCAAAGCTCCTTCTGAGCTGGAGAGCTTCCCAAAGCGAAGCCAGTGGTTGAGCAGCTGTTTGAGCAGAGCACAGTGTAAAACAGGGTAGCAATGATCCTCAGTGCTGAGTGAGCAGTGTGGAGGAGGCTGCCTAGTGCACTGAAACCAGGCAGTTTTATCCTTCATCTGCTGCTGATGAGTGACCAGATACAACATTCTGCACTTGTAACACTTCTCTTCAGGCGACTGAGTCAGAGACCAACTGCAGAAGAACTAGAACAGAGGAACATTCTTCAGCGTGAGTAGCAGTTCTCTGGTGGTCCTGAGAAATACCATAAGTTTGCCTTTAACATTTTAATGTATCAGGTGGGGATGGTTTTAAATTGAAACGTTTAGATTATATGTTAGGCACAAATTCTTTCCTGGGAGGGTGGGCAGGCCCTGGCACAGGGTGCCCAGAGCAGCTGTGGCTGCCCCTGGATCCCTGGAAGTGTCCCAGGCCAGGCTGGGAAGGGTTTGGAGCTGCCTGGGACAGTGGGAGGTGTCCCTGCCATGGCAGGGGTGGAACTGGTTGATCATTGAGGACTCTTCCAACCAAACCCATTCTGGGATCATATGATTATGGACAGAAACCTGTCCCTAGCCTGCCACCTCAGAGAAGAGTGTGTGGGCTAGTTCAGACTCTGCTCTTGCACAGCAAGGACTGGTATAGGTGTTTTTGTTTGGGCTGGATTTTGTGTTCCAGACATTACAGCATTGCATGATCTCTAAAGCAGCAGTGCATCATGAAGTCAGGACTGTTTCTCTTGACCATATCTTTTTCTGCAAAAGTTGTAAAAAAACATCTCGAGGAAATGGGAATGTCAGTTCAGGAAGTTTCCATTTAAAATATTTATCTGTGCTGCTATTTTCTTCTAAACTATAATAGCTTTGTGAAGGAACGAGCTGCACAGTGGCTTGGGTGTATTTTGGTGCAATGGCCATTAATCTTTGACACGAATGACTCATTGGTGCTGCATTAGGGGCATATTTGCCCCTGCCAGTTCAGGAGGTGACACAGGGTATTGAGTTGTACTGTGCTCTGTGCCTGTCCTAAGCCTTTAGATCTGTAGATAATCTGATCCAGCTCAATACTCTGCTTTGTTCAAGCCTAGAAAGCACTTTTCAAAGCCTGATGCTTACACGAGATGTGTTTGTTTCCCCTTGGCAGCGAAGAATGAGGCTGACCGTCAGGCGGAGAAGCGCGAGATCAAGCGGCGGCTCACCAGGAAGGTACTGCTGCACCCAGGGCACGGCCAGCTGGCAGGGCTGGGCCACTGGCCACGAGGGGAAGTGTCCCCAGTGCCCCCGGCCTGCAGTGCCTTTGGAATGTGGGCTGTCACCCATGGCGAGCCCTGTTTGTCAGTGACAGAGCTGAGCTGGCAGCAAGTGTAAAAAGCGAGATGAGAACTAAATTTGGCACCTGGCACTTGAAAGGTTTGCTGGCCTGGCTGCTTTAACACAGGCCTTCACAGCAGGCTCCCTAAAATCCATTTCTGAAGTAACAGCAGTGTGGGAGCTGAGCAGAGTAACAGCTGCTTTTAGCTGTTACATCCACGGTACTTGTGGTAGTTGCTCAGGGCTGGGAGCAGCTTCCCAAGGCCCGTGGGTGTGAGGAGTGAGCGCTGCCGTTGCTGACGCTGTGTTTAGGGCTGGCATGCAGGGCTCACCCTGGCAGGGCTGTTACCACACCCTCAGTGTCCCTCTCCATGGCAGGATGGCCAGGCTCTGCCCTAGCCTGGCTTTGTGATCCCAGCGGCAATGTCCATCTGTAAGAGGTTTACCTGTGCCCTTGCAGGCTGCGAGCCAGATCTGGTAGTGTCTATGGTTAGGGCACAGTGAGGGAGCTGGTTTTAGTTTTGCTTGGGGTGCTGAGTCCTGGATGTGCGTTGTGGACAAGGCTCAGACTAACCTCCTTTGTTTTTGCTGGTGTTCAGCTTAGCCAAAGGCCTACAGTGGCAGAGCTGCAGGCCAGGAAGATCCTGAGGTTTAATGAATATGTGGAAGTAACAGATGCTCAAGACTATGACCGGCGAGCAGATAAGCCATGGACAAAGCTGACACCAGCTGATAAGGTAACAGAGTGTCTTGTCCCCAGGTGGGAAGGGGAGCCTTTGCGGGGTGTCCCACGCAGAAGGGTGTGAGCAAAGGAGACTGGCTCTGTTCTCTGGCTTCACCTCTTCATCTTTCCCTCTGCCACCCCACCTGTGTCCCTTCACTTGCTTGTGCTGTCCCAGCTCTGCTTCCTGCTGCCTCATGGCAAGGTGGAGCCCAGCTGGGTACAGTCTCAAGACCGGCATGGCTCCTGCCTCAGCTTCTGAGGGATGTAAGAATCATACAATCTTGGAATCTTTAAGGCTGGAAAAGCCCATGAAGATCATGGAGTCCAGCTGTTTACCCAGCACCACCATGTTCACCTCTAAACAGGTCCCCAGCTGCCCCATCTGCACATTTTTGAATACTTCCAGGGATAGTGATTCTAGCACAGCCCTTTCCATGAAGGAATGTTTCCTTGTATCTCATCTAAATATCCTCTGGCTCAGCCTGAGGCCATTTCCCCTTGTTCTGTCACTTGCTACCGGGGAGAAGCGATTCATTTTTTCTGGACCCACCAAGGATACTGGGTATCGGTCACAGCCGTGCAGTTCCCTGCAGGCTGAAGAAGAACCATCTGTCATTGTCCTCCCTGCCACCTCTGGGGACTGCCCAGCCCTCAGCGCAGAGGGGCTGATTAAATGCAGTTTGGTGTTAATGGACTGTGAAAGCTGGGGTGGCTACTGCAATCTGAGCCCTTTCCTTTCCAAAAAATCTCCCTCTCTGTGCAGGCTGCCATCAGGAAGGAGTTGAATGAGTTTAAGAGCTGTGAAATGGAAGTGCATGAGGAGAGCAAGCAGTTCACCAGGTGAGAAAGTGTTAACTTTGAGTTTTGGTCTTGTCAGAGCTCTCAGAGCTGTTCTGCAAGGACAGTGCTCAGTGACAAAATACTAAAATCTTAGAAAAAATTATTTGTGCAGCACTTGGAGATTGAATGTCCCTTTCTGTCTCAGTCCTGGGCAGTGACTGGAGCGGCAGCAGACAAAAAGTGGGTTGTTTTTCCTTAAATTGGGGCTTCCATCCTGAAGACTCAGTGGCCAGTGTCTAGTTTGAGGTGTATCTGAAACTAGTGTGAGGCTGCAGCTAAGGCTAGAGAAGTGCAGCCACAGCCACAAAACGCCTTGCTAATGAGTTACCTTGGATGTGATCTGTGGAGTCACCTCTGGATCATGGCCCAAGGATTCCTTTCTTTCCAGCAGTGTGGCAAAGTTGAAAGCAGAGCACAGGAGGTGAAATTGTTTGGTGTTAAGTTTCCCTGAGGGCTGAGAGCTCTGAGATAATTCAGTTTACTCTCTTTGGCCATCGGTATGCCCAAGTAACCGTTTAACCTGAGTTCCAAGGATAACACTCAGATTTTTCACTTGGCTTT
This sequence comes from Muscicapa striata striata, assembly GCA_030060385.1. NCBI lineage: Eukaryota > Metazoa > Chordata > Aves > Passeriformes > Muscicapidae > Muscicapa > Muscicapa striata. Next base: position 76,309 of record JAREIS010000659.1, read on the forward strand.
CAGATACCATCGACCGTAATATTCTGAAGGGAGCAAGAAACCCAGGAGGCTGGAAGTTTTCTGCACCCCTCCCTGAGGCAATACAGTGAGGGTGGAAACTCAGCTCTTCCAAGATTTGCCTTCCAAACATATCCAGAAAAGGGCTTTCGGCCGGGGAAGGGGAATCCTGTCTGAATGTAGCATTTCACTGGAACAAACACATCTCTCATGCCATCAGGCTGGAACTGACACTATACCTCGTGTGGCTCAGCAATATGACTCTGCCAGGACCGTGCCCAGGAGAGTGACCCCTTCCTTCCCAAGTTGTACAGACTTGTCTTGGGGGTGCAATTCCTCATTTCCTCCTTTCTATGAGGAAGGGAGGAAAAAAAAAAAAAAAGGCAGCTCTAATGTTGGCAGGCTGAGGAGAGCATGTGCTCAGAAGCATGTGTGTATATTAGCTGTGTACAGAGAATCCTGGCAGACAACTGACATGACACTCGTTATTTTTGGGGGGTTTTGCTGGTTGCTGTCATGTCCTTAATGCCCTGAATCACTACTGACCAACGGTTTGTTGTCCTGGAAGGGAATTGTATAGGTATTAACATATGCTGCATCATTTTGTAAAAAAAAAAAAAAAAAAAAAAAAAAAAAAAAAAGAGAGAGAAAAAACTCTAACAGATGTATAGAACATTTACTCTGCACTCTCTCGCACTTGCTGTGATCTTAATAACAGATCTTGAGATATCTAGGCTTGTTTAACAAATTTCAAGAACCAGGAAAAATGACTGTTGCCTTTTTAAAACTTTTTACTTTGGGGAAACTGTGAGAGTAGTCAGTTGTTTTTACTGTGGCTTTCTCTCAGATGTTTTTTACTGTCCCAAATCAGGGTTGAAGCTTGCCTTTTTCTCATTTTTACAGCTAAACCTACTGGAAACTTGATAATTTCACTGTGTGGGTCGAAAGGAGGGGAAGAATAGGTTTAAAAAGTGACCTTAAAAAGACCGTATTTCTCTTTTGAGAGAAAAATTCTTCCTCAGTGCGGGTTTAAAAAAATCTGGTAGGGCCACTGCTGTATTATGCACAAAACTAAACTATGTGTGAGATGCCACTTGTGCGGAGTTTGAGGTGGGGAGGGAAAGAAGAACTTTGTCTTGTTCACAGACCAGTGTGGCAACATGCTGGCCACGGCCCAGCGTCCGCTGGGGGCTTTTCCCTCACAGCATCCCCTGTACAGCCGCCATTGCATTGTATATCAGTCTCCTCAGCAAACAGATTTTAATTATTAAATAAAAGTATTTTAGAATTTTTTTTCTTAAACCCTGTTCGTGTGGTCGTGTCTTTTCAATTGCTCTCACCAAGGGCGTGACTTGCGGCTCCGGGGGGCACTGGGGGTGGAGGGCGAGTCCAGCCACGGCGGCGCCTCCCCTGAGGCCGCGGCTTTTCGCGCCCTTCCACCTGCGCATGCGCCAAGCGCCCTACCCGCCACTGCGCCGTGCCGCTGGCCCCGCCTCTTCCGCCGAGCGTTACGGCCTGTGCCCATATGTGGTTTATCCCCGCCCCACGCGCAGGACGCGTGCGCGCACTTTAGCCCCAACCCCCCATGCCTTATAAAAGTCGCCGTGCGGCATGACACGGCCTCTTTCACCCTGAGCAGTGGGCGGGTTGGTCGGTATGCTCCGCTCTAGTTTTACCTTTTTTGCCTTGTTTACCTTTTTTTACCCTTTCTTTGGTTTGGCGTGAGGTCCGAGTGGGCGCGCGGCGCCGCGGTGTCAGCAGATGCCCGCTGCATCCGCCTTTTAACCCTGAAATATGCCGTGAGTTAGTCGTGGCTGTGGGTGCTGCGGGGTCGCCCCGCGCCACCTCAGCCGGCCCTCAGCGCCATTTCATTTCCTTACAGGTTTCACCAAAGCTTGTTAAGCTTGGTTTGTGCAGCTCGCTCCAGCGTGAGTATCCACCATGTGGCCAGGCTGCGTGCTCGGCGGAGCGGGGAGGCGCGGGGGGGAAACAGTCGGGGTGGATAAGAACGTTTAAAACCAAGTTCCAACGTGGATACCCGGAGAAGTCGCTCTCTCTCGGCTCTGTCCGTGTGGCGCACGGGAGCGCAGGCCCTCGGGCCCGTGACGTACAGTCCCTTTCCACGACGTTGGAGAACAAGCCGGGCCCCGAGCCTGCAGCCTGCATATTCCTACTGCTTCTCTGAGCCCTTGGGCTGTGACAGAGGAGACAAACCATGCAGGAAACACTGACACGCGGGGTGCGGGGCAGCATGTGCAGACATGGGAGGGAGAAGCAAAAACAGAAGGTCCTAAACAAATCCTTAAAGTACATCTTTTCATTCAGTTCCAGTATCAAAGTTGGAAGAGTTCGAGTGGAACACGATCGCCGAAGGTAATAACGGTCTATAAAATCTAAAACTGTGTAGTTTAGCTCTTTTCCTTAAAACGAAACAGTGCATTTCAAGTAAATTTCAGCTGTTTTAAAGATGTTTAATTGTATCGGTTTAGTGAAAAAAAAAAATTTAATCCAGACGATATAGGTGGTAATGAAAGTTCAGATCGCAGGTTCCTAGCTTCTGCGATTGTGTTCGACTTTAAATAGATGAGGGGGAAAAAAAAAAAGTTTCTGAGTGTTTAAGGGAAAAAGCCCCCAGTCATGAATCATGTCAGGCAGGAAAAAAAAACAACTATAGAAATAGACTAACTGCGTGAACTTAAAGCTCTGTTTGTGTCATGTGGGAAACGAGAAGAGTGGGAACAAAAGTCTTCCTTTCCTAAAATATTGCAGAAGCTGCTGGGTCGAAATGGCAAAGAAAAGTACACCTTCAGTGGAAGAGGGTGAGTATATTGGGGAGTCTGCTCAATCAGGTGGGCAGCCATTGCCCAGGTGTCTTGGTGCAGTATTTGTAATTAAAATGTGGCCACAGGGATCATAACGCGGTGGAACGAGGGATGGGTGAATGTAGTGGTCTCCTAAAGCATGTGCCTGGAGCAACAAAAATTAAAACGTGTGTGCCTCTGGTCCCTGGTGGGACCTGCGCTTCCTGGATTTTGTGGAGCAGGGCCTGAAAAAAAGCCCCGGTATCGGTAAGCTGCACGGGGACGAAAGAGACTTCACGGGGTGTGGGATTGGCTGAAGTGCAGCTCGAAGGTCACGGGCAGATGTGTGGGGTTGGCTGGTCCAGCAAGGAGCTGATTTTGGGATGCCTAAAACCGGTGAGACTGGGGAACGGGGGGTGCCAGAATAAGAGATAAATAAAAAAGGTGTGTGCTCTCCTGTGCACTGTGCTACCTTCCCATCGATTCGACCTTGAGGGCCAGGATATAATAGGGAAGGTGATAATAAGGTGGGTCGATTATGGGATGTGGGTGGAAGCATTAGTCCACTTGTTTAGGCCCTGAAATACAGCCCTTCCTTTCGTGTTGGTAACTAAATCTGTACCTGGCTGCAGTAGACAGCTCAATAAACGGAACTTTATTTGGCTTGGTGTGTGTTTTTGTTGAGTGATCTGAACGTTATGAAAAGCTTCATGCTCCTGGTGGTGTCTTTCCTTTGTGTAAAGTGTGGTTCTTGTGTGCTGTTGACCCATCTCAGGGTTTAAAGGGATGGGTGTGCACTGTGACCCTCATTTCAGGCAGGATTAGTAGCAGATAATACCTTTAGTCCAGGTTTGGATCATCTCGGGGCACGCAAAGCTTCAGATCGTTAATGGCTAAATGGGGAAGGGTTGATGAGGTTTTTTACCCCGGGATGGGGCTTGAGGCGGGAGGGGGATCACACATGTCCCGTTTTTGTCATGGGGGTGTGCTGCTGGTGGGAGGGTTTAGGGGGTTCTGGTATGGGTTGGTGGGAGCGGCAGCAGCAGTTGGCCCCATGTCCTGTCCTGCCGTGAGCTCCCCAGGGATAGGATCAGGGAGTGGCTGTGTGCTCAGTCAAGTAAGTCCCAACAAGCCTGGGATGAATGCTCGGTGGTCATGCCTCTCAAATGGGCTGTGGGTGATCCCTGGGGATCAGGGTCTGAAAAAAATCAGGTGAGGCTGCTGTACCAGCTAAAGTATTCATTTGGAACATTTTTTTATTAAATTAGCGCTATTATGGCCAAATGCAGGCCTCTGGACAGAACAGCAGAATTAATAAGTGAAATAAGGGCGATTCATCCCATTGATGGGGAATTTTGCTGTCTTGCAGTTCAACAGACGTTTAGTCTGGTGTTTCACGAGTAGAAGTGTATTTTCCGGTCGGTTGCTGGAAAAGGTGGGAGCTCAGGGTTGTTGGATTTTCAATGTGGATTGCCATTTTTTGCAGCAGCTCTGTTCCATCACAGCTGGCCGCGGCCTTGCAGGCTGGAGGCATCTCTGGAGGTTAGAAGCAGGCTGATTTACTGACACGGATTTATTGCACGGGGGCCGATGTATTTGCTACCTGCGTGGCCTTATGTATCTTCCTGTCCCCGTGTCTGCCCCTCTGTCCCCATGTCCTGTCCCCGTGTCCGTCTCTCTGTCCCCGTGTCCTGTCCCCTGTCCCTCTGTCCCCATGTCCGTCCCTCCCGCCCGCCAGGGGGCGCAGCGCAGCGTGGCGGGAGGCCGGGCGCGCGGCCCCGCGCATGCGGAGCGGCGCGCGTTGGGCGTTGGCCGGCGGGCGCGGGGAAGCGTGGCGGGGGTCGGGCGGCCGGGATGGGGGCCGAGGCCGAGGCCGGCGGGGCCCGGGTCACCGCACCGCGGCCCGCCGGCTCGCAAGGAGAGCTGCAGGCGGCGGGAGGAGCGGCCGGGCCGGGCCGTGGCCTACGCGGCCCCACGTGAGGCGGCGCCGCGGGGAATTCGAACGGCGGGAAGGGGCGGGGGCGCTGCACGGGGCATGCGGAGCGGGAGGGGGGTGCGGCCGCGGCTCGGCTCCCTTTCTCCCCTTTTCCCCCTTCTCCGTTTTCCCTCATGTCCTTTCTTTTTCCTTCCCTCTCTCCTCGCCCGCCTGGACCTGAAATCTGGAGAGGCTCACAATCTGCATGAGGTAGGAAGTATGGCTAAAACACACAAGGGAAAACTTTTGCATTTTCCCGGAGTAGGAGAAGGGATCAGTGTTCAAATCCTAACTCAGTCACCGGTCCCTCAGGTGGATTTTTAAGGTGTGAGGGGACACCCCAAACAGTGAACAAACAGCCCAGTGGGTGACCTCTTACAGGCTCTTTTTGGTGTTTAGATTCCAAGATGGCAGGAAAACGCAGGGCGAAGAACCCAGTGCCAGAAGGGTCTCCTGAGACAAAGGTTAAAGGTTAGAGAAATCCCTGGGATTTTTCCTTCTACTTTGCCAGGGGTGATTTTTACCAGGAAATTTGTACCCCCCACATGTTCTTTCTCCCCCTCCCACCCTGCAGTCAGCCACCCATCACACTGCTCACAGCCTGGGCTGGTGCTGACACTGGGCCAGGGTAATGTCGGCCAGCTGGGCCTGGGTGAGGACATCATGGAGAGGAAGAAGCCAGCTCTGGTCACGCTGCCGGAGATGGTGGTGCAGGTGGAAGCTGGAGGGATGCACACGGTGTGCCTCAGCCAGACAGGAAAGGTGAGAGCAGTGAGCTCTGGGATGGGTTCTGGAGCACAAGGTAGGAATCAGCCACTGTTCCCACATCTTGTTTCAGCTCTGGGAGTGAGCATGGTCTCACACGGACCACAAAATGTTAGGGGGGCAGAAGGGGGATGAGAAAGGAGCCTGCAAGAGAATTGGAGAGAGACTTTGAATGAGAGCATGGTGTAATAGGACAAGGGGGAATGGCTTCACACTGGTATAGTAGATGGGTGACACTGCCATTTTAGATGTGATATTGGGAAGAAATTCTTCTCTGTGAGGGTAATGTGGCTCTGGTACAGAGAATCTGTGGCTGTCCCATCCCTGGAAGTGTTCCAGGACCAGCTGGACAGAGTTCAGAGGAACCTGATGTAGTGGAAGTTGTTCCTGCCCATGGCAGGGGATGGAATGAGATGTGCTTTAAGGTCCCTTCCAGCCCAAACCATTCCATGATTCTGTGATAAATCAGCCTGGTGAGTTTCTGTCCCCTGGCTTCATACTCAGCCTGTTGGGCTCTGGCCCCGTGCTGACCCCTTGCACCCACTGTGCAGATCTACACCTTTGGCTGCAATGATGAGGGTGCCCTGGGGCGTGACACGTCAGCCGAGGGCTCTGAGACGCTGCCGGGGCCGGTGGAGCTGCAGGAGAAGGTGGTGCAGGTGTCGGCTGGGGACAGCCACACGGCCGCGCTGACCGAGGATGGCAGGGTCTTCGTCTGGGGCTCCTTCCAGGTACGCTCGCTGCTCAGGGGCTGGGGGCTCCATGTGCTGCTGCTCCTGTGGCTCATCCCCGTGTCTGTTCCCTCAGGATAACAGTGGAGTCATCAGCTTGCTGGAGCCCATGAAGACGAGCTCCATTCCTTTGCTGCTCCAGCTCGACGCACCTGTTGTTAAAATAGTTTCAGGTGAGCAGGGCTCTGGGGTGTGCAGGGTCAGGCAGGCACACAAGGCTATCACAGCCCTTGAGGAAGGTCCTTGACCTTTTTCTCCCTCTTGGCTTGGTCTGAGCCTGGTACAAGGGTGTACTTGCTCATCTCTGACTCTCCAGGGAACAGACCTTGTAGCCCAAACAGATATTTTAGCCCCAACAGATTCTCATATTGAGTTAATATTTGACCAGTCTGATGTAGAATGCCTTCCAAGAGTGGTCTGAACTGTGACCCCATGGGGCCAGTGCACTTGCTTTCTGATGAGGCCTGGGAAAGCTGAGCGCAGCAGCCAGGGAGCTTGTCCAGGGCCCAGGGGAAGTTGGGGCACACCTGTATCCTTACCACCTTCCCAGAAAAACAGCTTTTGGATTTGGAATTCCTGGGATCGAGAAGAGGGAGATCCTGCAGTTTTAGGTGGTGGCACAATTGGTGTCGAGGTATCCAGTGCAGTAAACCCTGCAAGCTGGGACAACTGGGGTTTACCTGTGGGATCTCAGCCCCCAGGGCTTGCTGAAGACTTCTCCATGACTTCTCTTTCCTTCCTGTCCCAGGAAATGACCACCTGGTGATGCTGACAGTGGATGGTGACCTGTTCACGTGCAGCTGTGGTGAGCAGGGCCAGCTGGGCAGAGTGCCAGCGCGCTTTGCCAACCGAGGAGGACGGAAGGGGCTGCGTGAGTGCATTTAGCATCCTTTGGCTCCAGCTGTGCCCTTTGCAGAGCAACAAGGGGACCCAGTCCCTGATGCTCAAGGGCTTGTGTGTAATCAGTGACCTAAATGCAGTGAGCCAGATCCTTAGATGCAGGGAGGGTGTAAATCCTTAGTCCTTGTATGACACCTTGTCTCCTGCCTCAGAGCGGCTGCTGGTCCCCCAGCTTGTTCATGTCAGAGCCAAAGGGAGAAGAGGCAAAATGCGCTTCCAGGACGCTTTCTGCGGGGCCTGCTTCACCTTCGCCATCATGCGGGAGGGATACATCTATGGCTTTGGCCTCTCCAACTACCACCGGCTGGGTGAGCTTCACCTGTGTCACTCCTGATCTCCTGCAGTGCACTGCTGCCCTGGCTGCTGAGGGAAGCTGCTGGGTGCCATGAAGTCTAAAGAGCTGGAATTCGGGGTGGGGCTCACCCTGCACAGCTCCGGGCTCTGGGTTTAGGTCCCAGCCCACCTGCCCACTGGGTTTGAGCAGAAATTGGATTTGGGGGCTGGGGGCTGTGTTGGTCTCTGGAGGGGTGAGCCCCAGGGTGGATGGCTCAGTGCTGGAGCCTGGCCTGGGCTGTCCCTGCCCGTGGGCCTGATCCGCCCGGGTTTGTGCGTCCCACCCTGCAGGGACCCAGGACACGGAGCCCTGCTTCTTCCCGCAGAACCTCACGTGCTTCAAGAACTCCACCAAGTCCTGGGTTGGGTTCTCTGGCGGGCAGCACCACACGGTCTGCGTTGACTCCGAGGGTGAGTGACACTGGCAGGTGGGCTGGGAGTCACACAGCAGGATGAGAGGATCCCGTGGCCTTCATCCTGACCAAGGAGCTGTTGGGATGAGGGTCATGTGCTGGAGCCCTCCAAGCTCTCAGTGTTCAAGGAAACAAGGTTGGTGTAAGATTACAGCAAAGGGAACCTGACAACAGGAACCTGGACTCAGTTGTGGACTCTGCTCTTGGCACCTATCCACCTCATTGATTTTGGGGAGCTGAAAGGTCTCTATCCCTTCTGGATGGGTCTCAGGGTGTGGTATGGAGCAGTGATGCTCTTTCAGGACTCAGACCTGGGAAATGCATCCAGCTTTGGCCTCCTGCAGCTTCTGCCCCACTCAGGTCACCTCCCATGTGTGTTCACTGTGCTCCAGGTAAAGCTTACAGCCTGGACAGGGCAGAGTACGGCCGGCTGGGCCTCGGGATGGGGGCAGAGGAGAAGAGTACACCCACAGTTATCCCGGAGCTGCCCAGCATCACCTCGGTGGCCTGCGGAGCGTCAGTTGGTTATGCTGTCAGCAGTGATGGTGAGTGCTGGGTTTGGGAGCACTGCATTGTGTCCCTTCTTCATCCCACTCTGCATACCAGCACCACACACTGCGACTGGAGCCATGTCCTGGTGCCAATCACCTGGGGGCACCTGGGCAGTGGCTGCTCAGATGTGCTCCTGGGCCTGTGGCAGCAGGGTTGGTCAGGTGGTGTTCACCTGGAAGGGGCTGTTGGCCTGATGATCTGTGATGATTTCTTCTCTGACTGCTGCTCCCAGACCTCCGTGCTCTGGTGCTGCATCTGGCTGTGCGCAGCATCTGCAGGAAGGAGGGTTTGGAGTGGGCTGTGAGTTTAGTTTTCTCCCCTAAAGGGATGAAAATTCCTTGGCTCTGTGGTGGAGCATCTGTTTGAATTGCAAGTGCTCTTCCTCTTCCTCCCGTTTGTGTTTAGGACTCATAGAAACTCACTGGGTGCGAGGTCTTCCTTTTGTTTGGGTGCTGGCTCCCCTTTCCACTGTGCAACCACTCTGAGCTCAAAGCTTGCTTCAACTCCTGCAGGGTGAGCGTTTGCCTGGAGAATGGGCACAAACTACCAGCTGGGCACTGGGAAGGAGGACGATGTGTGGAGCCCCGTGGAGATGACAAGAAAGCAGCTGGAGAACTGGCGGGTGCTGGCCGTGTCCAGCGGCGGGCAGCACACTGTGCTGCTGGTCAGTGAGAAGGAGCAGAGCTGATGGAACAGCGCCCCCACCGAGCCCAGCGGGATCCCAGCACCCCCAGATCCCCCCACAGCTTCTGCCGTGGCTTGGGGAGCCCATCACTGGGAAGGGCAGGGGGCTCATGGAGCTGGGCCCAGCAGCGCCTGCATGGGTGCCCATGGGGTCTCCCTGCCAGCATTTGTCTGTTCTCCCGTGGGGTCAGCTTGGTCTTAAACTCATCCCAGCTCTGTGCCTGGATGGATTGCCACTTCTTGTCTGGTTTTTTAACATTTCTCGGCCCAGCAGAGCCGAGGGTCTTGTTCTTTGCTCTTCAATCAGGTTTGGGTATCATTCTCCCAGAGGATCCTGTGTTCCCCATATCTGGATGCTCCTCCACCCCTTACCTTCATATACCTCTGGCCTGGATGTGTCTGCTGCTCCCACCCAACCCCTCTGAGTCCAACAGGAGTGTGCCCAGGAGGCTCCATCCTCTAACCCAGAACTCGTGGTTGCTCTGGGGCTGTTCTGCCTAGTGAGGGAGATCTGCTGGATGATGCCCAGCACACTGGAAAAGGGAAGGGGGATTCCTGCCTCCCATCCCTCAAGTATCTAAGCTGAAACCCCGCTCGGCAGTGAGACCAGGAGCAGGTTCCCCACTTCCCTTGGCCTGGAGCAGCCACCTCCAGCACTGCTTTTTGTAGTCCTGGCCACTCCCTCGTTGCCATTGCCTTTGGAAACCCAACCAAATCCATCCCACGGGTAGGAACGCTGTTACTTCAATTTTTTCTCTTTCGCTTGCTGAGGAAGAAGCTGCGCTTGCTATTAGGGCTTGCTGAGCAGACACCCAGACCCCAGCTATGCAGGGAGTCGCTGGTAACAACGGGACTCCTCCCTGTCACCTCCCTGATCCAGCCGGCCTTGCTTCCCGTGTCTATTCCCCTCCATCCTCTCCTTACAGGAGGTGCCTGCTGGGTGCCTGGAGTGAGGAGGGATCTGTGAAGAGCTAAATCAAAGCAATAGGAGCAGGGGTTGTGGCTGGGGAGCGGGGGTCTGGGATTATACAATGGTTCCTGAGGGGTTGGATTTTTTTAAAAAAAGAAAATGTATTTTGGTTGATTAATCAAGGCAGAAAGGACAAAAAAACTCTTAACATTTGGAATAAACTGTAACATTTGGAATAAACTGAGTTTTGATAAACCCAGGCTTTTCCTGTGCTTTGGAGTGCTGGGCAGTTGTCCCGTGGGCCCTGCTGTGGCTCCTGGAGGCAGTCGGGATGGTGTCTGTTTTCGGGGACACTCGGGATGGTGTCCGGTTTTGGGGGTGCTGTGTCCGGGCGTTGTATGCAGTGCGGGGTGCGGCCGCCAGGTGGCAGCAGGAGAGCGCTCCGGGAGCTGCTGGGCGGCGGCGCCGGAGAGGGGAGAAGGGACAGGGGAGGGGACAGGAGAGGGGACGGTGCCTGTCCTGTCCTCTGTCCTCTCTGTCCCCTCTGTCCTCTGTCAGCCTCTCTGTCCCCTGTGTCCTCTGTCCCCTCTGTCAGCCTCTCTTCAGTTCCCTAATATGCTCCCTGTAGGACAGGTGTCCCTTGGTGTCTTTGGCTCTCCAGGGACACAGCCAGGCGAGTGGAGACTGGAAGCCAGGCGACGAATTGCCACATCCTGGTGTGGCTGGAGCCCCAGGTCGCTGTTTGGGCAGAATTCATTCGGGCAGGAGCAGGTTCCTTAAGGACCCCCGGGCAGGGATGGAGGTGGGGCTCTGGGAGCAGCAGCTCAGGCTGTGGCAGCTCTGCTGCTCCCGGCTGGGATGAGCCAGGATTTACAATCGGGGGTGGCCTCAGTGGGTCCAGCTCTAGCTCTCATCAGGTGGGTTTGTTCTGGTGGTTGCAGTCCTGGGCTTGCAAAGGACTTTATTTTTCTCTCTAAGTGTGAAGCTGGGAATGGGGAATGTAAATCGAGGGATGGAGCCCGTGTCACACAGATCCCTGTGTGCTCACCGCAGCGCTGGATCTGCTAACCACCAATTTAATTCCCTGCTCCAGCTCCTGCAGGTGCAGAGAAACACCAGATCATTCCCAAAGGAGATGGGATTGTACCCATCGTTGAGGGGCTGGTCCTGTTCCTGGAAAGGGAAAACATGTCTTTGTGAATGGGGAGCTTGTTAGTATTTTCAAGAAACGGGGGAAAAGAGCTCGGGGAGAACAATAGGATTTAAAATATTCAGGACTGATGAATCGGCCATTGTCTTGGGAGCCAGAGTGACACTTCAGTGGGAAGCTGCTGGAAACTGGGGGAAGGATGAGCCCCCACACAGGGGGGAGAGGGTGGGCAAAGGAAAACAGCTTAATTGAAGAAATGGAAATGTCTCATTATGAGATTTTGTGCTCACAGAGTACACTGAGGGGGTTTAAAGATGTTGAGGAGGAGTTTGGGTCCTGTGGAGCGGGTCCCTGGCTGCCAGGACCCAGCCTCAGCCCATGGGGGAGGTTGTACAGTGCTGACACCTCCAGACCCTCCCTCTTCACCGACTGGCAGCTCCAACCCCACAGCCTGTTGCTATTGGAGGTGCATAAAAGGCTTTTGATTTACACACAAAGGCTTGGGAAGTGGAATTTGAGGACTTTAGCATCCAGGAAGGATGAGGCCTGGTGGTGTGAGCCCAGTATAAAAGCACTCTGAGTGTTGTTTACGGGGTTTGTGAAGGATTTTTTTTCATTATTTTTAACATGTTGGTTTTGAACTTGAATTCAGAATAATAGAATTGGGTTGGAATTCCTGGGTTGGAAGGGACCTTAAAGCCCATCCAGTTTCATGCCCTGCCATGGCAGGGACATCTCCCAGGCTGCTCCAGCCCCAGTGTCCAGCCTGGCCTTGGGCACTGCCAGGGATCCAGGGGCAGCCACAGCTACTCTGGGCACCCTGTGCCAGGGCCTCACACCCTCCCAGGGAAGAGTAAATTCAGAGGTTGTTTCATCACTCCCCAGACCATGCCCCTGAGCCAGACTCTGCTCATTTTTGATGCCTGGGACTCACAAGAGAGCTGGAAACTGCTTCTTGTGGATGATATGAAACCCCCAGAAACATACCCTTGGAATTCTATCCCTTAGATACAAAGAAAATTCCTTTGGGATGATATAATTCCCGCGCTGAAGACCCCTTATCTTTTAAGATTTCTATTGGTCCTTAAGTTAGCTAAGTGATTGGTTTTTCTTAGAGTGTTAAGTTGAAATGTAATTGGATACTGTTGTTAACTAGTAGTTTTATTGGTTACTTTTTCAATCCCTTTGAAATGTATAAATATCCCTACCTACTTGTAGTATTCGGATTTTGTAGCTGACCCCTTCGAAGAATAAACTGTCTTTGGAACTTCAGCTGCAAGTCTCAGCCTTTGTTCCTTGCTGGCAGGTAGCTGGAGCTAGCTACCTGAACCCCTCTTAGCTATCTGGGTTCAAGTAGCTCTCGAAGGCTAAGAAAGCCTTAGCCTTTTTTAAAGCTACAGCTTCTTATCTCTGATTTTATGTTACTTTATTATTTTAATTTTTAGAAAGCAGGGTTCCTGTACAGAAATGCCATTGTAAGGCAAAAATTCCAAAGGTTGGAGCTGGAAATAATGGCTGAAGTACTGTGTGGGGTGGTATGGATCTGGCATATTCAGCTCCATCACACCTGGAGCAGCTGCTGTGGTGGGAGCTGTGATGGGAGGCCTCGGGGTCACTTTAATTTCACACAGCTATAGACACACATACATACATACATATTTATATTTATAAAAGTACACTGAGAGTTCCCTCCGAGCAGCCTGGCTGCAGCACGGCTCAGTCTGGGCAGGCAGGGTCTTCCCATGCGCTTTCCCTGGACTAGGATTTGTCCCCATTTCCCAGGCCAGACAAGGGGCTGGAGAAGCTGGATTTGAGGTGGGAAGAAGCTGAATCAGCCCCCAGATGCCTGCTGGGATGCTGCCAGGATGGGATGATCGAGGTCCACGTCACCCCATATGCTCTGGTGTGCTGCTTGCCACCCATTTTTCCCAGGAATATTCTATTTTTCTTTAAATCAGCAAACCTGAAGCTCAGGAAAGCCACTCTCTTTGCCTGTCCCAGGCTCTGAGCTCTGCCCAAGCATGGTGGCATTTTAAAAAGTAATGACTTGAAGCATTTAAGCTGCTTTAAGGCCATGGCGGTCACATTTTCCAGCAGGCTAAAAATTTGGTAGATGGAAAAAAAAAGGCCTCCATGAGCAGATGGGCTTGTGGTAGCAGGGGGTGAGCCCAAGTGTGGCCACACCAGTAGCCCAGGACTCCATTAGTGCCTGCAAAGGGATTCTGAAGAGCTGGAGATGTGCAGCTGGATGCAGCACTGAGCAAGAGGCGTTTTCCCGTGGCACATTGAAATCCCAGTGGGCAGTGTCACCCTATCTGATTGCTTTGAAAGAGAAAATGGTTTTGACTGCTCTGTCTTTCTAATGGGGAGGGCTGCAATTTGCACAGTTCTGGAGAAAGGCAAATTGGTACAGCTGGAGAAACCAGACATGAGGCAAGATCTGCATTCAGCCTGGGAGCCCCAGGTGCGTCGGTGCTGCTTCCTCCAGCTGTACCAGCTCATTCTCTCAATGCTGTCACTGCTTCCTCTGACCATCCTCCTCCTCGGGCTGGCTGAGCAGCTGGCAGTGATAGTGGGAAGTTGAGAGGGAGGAGAAGTGGTGGCTCATGAATGTGGCCCAGGGCTGTGGGGGTGATTGAAGCCATCAATTATTGCTCAGCTGTGGGTCAGAAGGTCCCTGGAGGGTGGCTCTGCAGGATGCATTGGGAGTTGAAGTTCAGCTCTGCCCTGAAATCCTCAAATCTCTGCCTCCTGTGGGTTGTGGGTCCTTTCTATGTGCCTGCACAACCTTCCTGCCTGAGGAGTTGTGAAAGGGAGGTGCTATTTTTGAGATCTTCTGAAAAAAACAAAAACCCCATCCTATCCCTTTTGTCTCTGGTATGGAAATCTGGGCAGTGCTGTTGTTCATCCTTCTCCTGATGGGCAGGGCAAGGACCGCCCTTGGTGCAGCCTGTTATTCCATTCTAATTACTTTAGCAGTGCAAGAAACAACTCAAGTTCCCACAAATTACTCCCTTAATGGGGTTTTTCTTGGGCTTAATGACTTCATCAGTTCCCTGTTGCCCTGGGAATTTGGTATTGGCATATGGATATGGGAGTCAGCTTCAGACGTGCCCTGCTCCATCCCCTGGCCATATCCATATTCCCAGCATCACACCCATGGCCAGGGCAGCCTTAGCTGCAGTCAGAGGTCTCTAAATAACACAGGAATGGCATTAACAGCAGAAAGCTTTCTCTGGGAGCAATGCCAGTTTGAGGGACTCCAGGAGTATTTTCACAATGGATCTGGAGCTTTTTGAAACCAGTGTCTCTGAAATGGCATAAGTTTCTCTTCCCATCTCCAGTTGTCTTTTGGACACAGCTCCTGGAATGAGGTCCCACGACATGGCAGAAGAAATGACGTCCAGACAATTAAGCTGGATATTAGAGAACATTTCTTCCTTGAAAGGGCTGTCCAGTAACCGTCATGGAGGGATTTAACCATCACTGTGTAGATGTGGCACTTGGAGACATGGGCTAGTGGTGGCCTTGGTAGTGGGGAAGAACAGTAGAACTTGATGACCTTGGAGGGCTTTTCCAGCCTGAATGATTCTGTGATCACCTCTGGGCACAGTTCCCTTCTGCCATATGAGTGTTTCCTCTCCTGCCATGGGCTGTGGTGTCATCCTGGACTGTGCAGGAGGAGAAGCACATGGATGTGGCAGTTCTGGTGCCCCATTGGAGGGTGACAGCCCCTGCTAGGTGTTGTTGGCCTCTTGGTCCTCTCCCTACATCATTTGATGAGTCCAATTCTCCCGTTTCTCTTTCCCAGGATGAAAAGTCAGTCTGTACGCCAACCCAGCAGCTGGCAGCGCCTGAGCAGCGTCCAGGCCCCCGTCCTGCTACAGCTCAGTGCAGGTGACCTGGGTGACGTCTGAGCGCAGCTCGTGGCCCCTGTGCACCCGGCAGCCCCCTCTGGGGCCTGCCCCTGTCCCATCAGGCGGGCATGGCACGGGGCTCAGCGGGGCTGCAGGTGGAGACCAGCTTGTGTGTGGTGCTCCTGGCGCGGGAGAAGCCGCTCGGCTCTGCGCGGGTGCACAGCGGCACGCACAACTCGCCCAAGCGAGTTGAAGTTCTCGTCCAGGAACGCGTACAGGATGGGGTTGAGGCTGCTGTTGGTGTCGCCCAGGGTGATGCAGAAGTGCAGGCTGGCCACCACGTAGGGGTTCTTCTTGTCTATGTCCACCAGCGTCCAGACCATGACAAAGATGTGGATGGGGGTCCAGCAGACGATGAAGGCTGCCACCACCACCAGCACCATGCGCGTGATGCGCCGCAGGTTGCGATCCTTCTCCTTGGAGCCCGAGGGCAGCTGCATGCTCTTCAGGCGCAGGATCATCAGCCGGTAGCGGATGGTGATGACCAAGATGGGCACCAGGAGGGCAAAGATGAAGACGCATATCTTGGTCACGGTGTCCCAGTAGATGGGAGGATCAGGAAACTGGAGAGTGAACAGGACCATGCCATCTGTAGGGGAGAGAAGGGTCGAAGGGGGAGCTTGAAGAGTGTCTGCTGAGAATATTCAGAGAATATTCTCTCTTCTGCTTAGTCCTGGCCTGTTAAAAAACCCCAGGGAGATGTATTCCTGCCTGCCTGCTCTTGGCAGAAGCTCCCCAGGAGCTCTGTGCCATCAGACCCCTGTCCACAAGATACTGAGGGGATGCAGTGACCCTACAGAGCCTCCTGGGCCATTTCAGGCCAATTCTGCCTTCTCCCAACTCCCAGGGTGGACATCTCCATGTCACAGCCCCATGTCACCCTCCCCTGAAATCTGTCCACTTCCTTGAGATGCTCAGAGCTTTCTTAGCAGCCAAGGGCCAGCGTCCCCACACAGGAGCCACAGATCTTAGTGTGGGCCACTTGGAGACTTTGCAGCAGCCCTGGGGTTTTTTTAGGCACCCGATTTGTGTCCCAGGAGGTGGGGGCACTGGTCGGACTGGAGGTGGGGAAAGGTGTGGGTTTCCCTATAATTAAGGGGAAGGGAGGACAATTTCTGGGGCAGTTTCCAAGATGGGAAATAACACCATGATACTTTTTCCAAAACAGGGCACATTTATGGTGTCATAGAGAGGTGCCCACCACTGACCACAAATCTGCTACAGGACCAGAGGTCAAGTTTGCCAGATCCCCCCTGGGATGGATGTGTCCCCAGAGACACTTGCCTTTTGACTTGGTGACTGCCATGACCATGATGGGCACCCCGATGAGGGAGAACATCCAGATGCAGACATTGATGATCTTGGTTTTGGCCGGCGTGCGGAAGTCCAGGGCCTTGACCGGGTGGCACACGGAGATGTAGTGGTCCACGCTCATCATGGTGAGGGTGAAGATGCTGGTGAACATGTTGTAGTAGTCGATGGAGAGCACAGCCTTGCAGAGCAGCTCTCCGAAGGGCCAGGTCTCCAGGAGGTACTTGGCGCTCTGGAAGGGCAGGGTGCTGGTGGCCAGGGCATCAGCCAGCGCCAGGTTGAAGATGTAGATGTTAGTGGCTGTCTTCATCTTGGTGTACCTGGGGGTGACAGAGAAAAGACGTGGTCCAGGCGGTCAGGGCACTGATGTGGTGACAGGGGCACAGCCTGTCTGCTCGCGAGTGACACCAGTTGTGATGTGCCTTGCTGCAGCACCAACAGGCTAAGCAGCTTTCCATGCACACCCTGAGGAAGGAGCCAGCCCAGGGGAGCCCACTGAGATGGCTGGAGGGATGAAACACCTCTGCTATAAGGAAAGACTGAGAGAATTGGGATTGCTCAGCCTGGGGAAGAGAAGCTTTGGGGTGACTAATTGTGGCCTTCCAGTCCCTGAAAGAGTCCACAAGAAACACGGGGAGAGTCTCTTCACAAAGGCCTGGAGTGACAGGCTATTAGATGGGATATTGGAAATAAATCCTTCCCTGGGAGGGTGGTGAGACCCTGGCACAGGTGCCCAGAGCAGCTGTGGGTGCCCTGGTAGTGTCCAAGGCCAGGCTGGACGGGGCTTGGAGCAAACTGGGATAGTGGAAGGTGTCCCTGCCATGGCAGGGGTGGAACTGGAGGAGCTTTAAGGTCCCTTTTAACCCAAGCCATTCTATGATTCTATACTTGTGTTCTTGTGTGCTGAAGTAACAAAACCACAGAATCCCAAAATGGTTTGGGTTGGGAGGAACCTTAAAGCTCATCTCATTTCATTCCTCAGCCATGGGCAGGGAGCCACACATCACATCCTGGTACCTGAGGAGGGGGTGACATCCACATTGCTGAGTTGGGACATGCCGAGCATGGTTTGGCCCCTGCCACAGTGGTTTTCCTGTACCTGACCAGGGAGATGACACTCATTCCATGCCTGCTTTTATCCAAAGGAATAAAGAACTTTCCAGAGAACTCAATTTTCCAAGGAGATTGATTTGCTCCATTTCCCAGAACCAGTTGCACAATGTCCTTTATCCCCTCAACCCTCCTCCTTCTGATTCTCTACCCAGTAAATTGTGATTATCCAGTCTGCTTCCCTGTCAAGTTTGCTTGCAGAAATTGGATTGATTAGCCCTGGAAAGAGGCCATCTGGAAGCAGCCCAATTAGCAAGCCTGGAGCTGCAGAGCCTTTGGGAAAGCCTGGCTGTATCCCCCAGGGTATTTGGGAAGGGCTGGCTCTGCTACTGGTTCTTGTCACAGCATGGCAAGAGAAATGCGTGGTCCTTCATGTCCAGACCTTCCCTGAAGGGATGAGGCAAAGCTATGGCAGATGCCAGAGCAGCAGGGATGTGTGTGTTTGTGTCCCAGGAGCATCCAGTCCTGCAAGTGCTGGACAAAGGGATGCTTTGAATGTGTGGTGGCTTGGAAATAGATAGATGAGGGATAGATGGATAGATGGATAGATGGATAGATAGATAGATAGATAGATAGATAGATAGATAGATAATTGGAAATAGAGGGATGGATGGATACTTGGAAATAGATACTGAGGGATCTGCTGGGTGCTCCCAAAGGTCAACATGTGGGGTGGGAGTAGCTCTGTGGAAGACCATGCTCTTTGCAGGGCTTCTGCAGCAGCTTCAGCTTTTCCTGTGCTCCCTTCCAGTAAATCTCCATTTCACAAAGAGATCCTCCCCACAGTCCCAAGCTTTTTAAGATGTACCCTAACTAATTAACTAATGCCAGGGTCAGTTTGCACAAAACCATCTCTGTGCATGGCTAAACCTGCCTGCAGCAGCAGCAGGGTAAGGCACGGAGGGGGGAGATGACCCCTTTGTTGCTGGGATGAAAAGATTGTTTTCCTTGAAGTACTTGTGAAATGGATAGAAAGTGACTTTTCACATGTGTGATAGGGATAAGGCAGTTTTAAACTGACAGAGGGCGGGTTTGGATCAGATGTCAGAGTGGTGATGTCTAGCACAGGTTGCCCAGAGAATCCGTGGCTGCCCCATCCCAGAAAGTGTTCCAGGCCAGGCTGGACAGGGCTCGAAGCAACCTGGGACAGCAGAAGGTGTCCCTGCCCATGGCAGGGGGTGGAAGGCAATGGGCTTTAAGGTCACTTCCAATCTAAAGCATTCTGGGATTCTGTGACAATTGGCACAGCTCATTCCATGTTGGGGGTACATGGAATAAATGGGGGGGGATTGACGGGCTCCCATCTCAGGGAGTCAGGGCTCAGGTCCTGCCCTGGCTGGAACCCAGGGCAGTGTTGGTGTGGGAAGAGGCCCCTGGGATTGAGGATGGTACCCAATCCCTTCCCCTTATCCTTTCTCTATCTCAGCAGGGTCAGGAGAGTGTATTGGTGGGGACAGAGACCCACCAGGTTCCATTGTCAATACAACTGGGAACTAGAGCTGAAAAACTCATTTCTCTCAGAGAAAATAGAAAACAGCAGCTTAACCCAGATCCAGCTCCAAGAGCATTCCTGTCTCCTACACTACGACTGCAAATGGCAGCCCATTGCCCAAGGGTGGAAATATTCAAGCTGAGCTTTTTTAAAAAATTTAAATATGGCATTAAAAAGGTCTTGTCCTTGAAAAGTCCTTTTCCGTTCTCTTTAATGTTATTTTCCAGCGCTTTTGCAGAAAAGTTTCCTCCCGGGTTAAATAAAATGCCGAGAATTTGTGGTATTGTCAGGTTTTGCCTCTCCTATATAAACAGTCAGTTCAGGTAGATTCACATGTCTTTGGTCTCTGTTTTTTGAGTAAAATGGTAAAAAAATCTGTTATTCATTCCATGGTCTGCCAGATGTGCTTGGCTGTGCTGGGTAAGCACTTCCCAAGCCCCTGCCAGATGTGCCAGGAGGGGGGAACACAAGGGCCAGAGCTGTCACCCATCCCCGGGCAGGATGGGGCTGGTGAGGGCAAAGCAATGTCAGGGATGAGTGGGATAATGGGGATGGCTGGGATGATAATGGGAATGTCTGGGGTGATGGGTTGACTCTGATGATGCAGGTGACTGGAATGATGGGGATAACTGGGATGAGGATGGGGATAACTTGCATGATGAAGGACATAACTGAGTGGACTGGGATGATGGGAAAGACTTGGGATGGTGATAGGGATGCCTGGGATAGTAAGGATGGCAATTTAGCCTCCAGCACTGGGGTTCTGGGGCAAGATTCAGCCCCCTCCAGATTTGGGCTGAGGTTTCAACCCCCTGCATGCATCCTGGGGACCCTCCTGAGCTGCAAATGAAACTGCTGCTCCAAGAAAGAGGTTTATTGCCCACATTAGAGCTAATCATCCACTGCTGCTGATGGAGCTCCCCAGGCTGCCAAACCCATTGCAATTGAGTGCCTTGATTGGGAAGTGATGCACTTGAACGGAACAATCTGGGAGGTGTTGATGGAGAGATGGGAGGGGATGGGGCAAGCATAGGGCAGCTCTGCATTCCAGCCTGACTCCCAAGTAGGGATGCCCTCTCCAAACCTCTTGGAAAATAAATAAGTGAAAGGAAAGTGAATAATAAGAGAAAGAAAAACTCCTGGGGCTGCTAAAAGCCGCTGCCTGAGAGAGCCTGGCTCGCCCAAGGCTGCACCCAGCTGTCCCTGCAGCCTGGGTGGGAGCTGCTAGGGGCTGATGGGCTCGGGGAGGATGAGGGTACTTGCAACCCCAAGCTCACAGCTGCAAATTGCTTCCAGGAGAATTTTTATAAGCACCTGACAATGCAGTGGGCATGGCAGGGCTGGTCAGAGCTATGGTGGGGAGGGGGCTGGGTGTGCTGGGCTCCCTCCAGGTGTGCAGGTTTGGCTGCTCTGGAGAGGGGTTTATTTGGAGCTTGGCCGTGCTTGGCTCATGGCGTGTCCATTCACAGAGCTATATGCCATGGTCCTGTCTGCATCTGCCAGCTCCTGGCACTCACAGGGGAGGGGGGGCTTTGTGGCAAGTGCAGTGTGGTCCCAGAGGTCCCTGACCCCCAGAATGTGCTCCAGCCGTGCTCCCAGACTGCCTGGACCCCAGGGGCACTGAGAGGTGGCACTAGGAGAAGAGCTCAGGGCAAATACCCGGAATCTCCCTGGCAATGAGGTCCAAACCCGAGCTGATCCCGTCTCACAGCACTTTCTTGCTCAGACACAGCTCTCCCCTAGGCCTGGCCTAAACCCTGTCGATGTGGAGTGATCCCGACAAGGAGCCCAGGAACTGCAGGTGGCATTGGCCATGGAAGGGGTGAAGGCTCATGTTTCTGTTCCCCATGCTCATGTTCCCCAGGGGCTTGGAGGATGGTATCTGCTCATTTCATGGGAGATATTTCCCACGCTTGGAAGGGTCCAAGGCCAGCTCAGACAGGGCTTGGAGCCACCTGGTCTAGCAGAAGGCAACCCTGCCTATGGCAGGGTAGTGGAACAAGATGATCCATAATATTTTACATTGTAAGTTACTTTTCTCTTTCATTGGAAAAGTAGAGAGGATTCTATAAAAAGTAATGCTACCCGTTTAAATTAATGCTTGCAAACTGATGTTATCATTGAGTATCCTAAATGAAAAAAACAACTCATTGTGACATTTTTTTTGGCAGATGAACTTTAACAAAAGAAAAAAGAAAAAGCACAACTAATAAAAAAAAAAAAAAAAAAAAAAAAGGAAAAAGGAAATGGAAGAAGAGATAAGAATAAAGGTTTAAACTGCTACTAGTTGCTAGCTCATACTTTATTACTGAGTTTTCCAGTTTGCCGACCATAGTTTTGCGGACTTATTATAAGAGAAAGGATTAAAAAGATATATTTTAGTGTACTCAAACTATTTTATTAGTCATATATAGTTCATTAGTCATATTTAGTAATCTTAGCATGAAGCTTGGCATATTTAGGACTTGCTTAATGATTTCCATATTTGTACCATCAGGGCATTTTAATTTTCTACACAGAAATCCATGTATGTCTTTTCAAGTGGACAGTTCACACCTGTTAAGATGTTTAAAAACAACAGTTTAAAGCTGTGGATGCAATGGGTTTGCTAAGCAGTTTCAGTGGTGGAGCAGAGGCAGATGATGTACTTTACAAAACTTATTTTTTTCCTTTAAGAAGGAAAGAGAAAATCAGGATTTTCCCTGGGCTCTTTCACACCTACTAAAGTAACATTTTACTTGTTTGGCTGGAAAATGGCAGACAAGAGCCTCAATTTTCCCTGCAGGTGAGGAGAGCCATGGAGAGCACCGTGTAGTTTTGTTATTATATCCAAAATCAGGAGACTGGATGGCACAGCCATTAATCAGTTATATTCGGAGGTTCAAGACAGCTAAAAAGAGTAGTCAAGAAGAATCTCATTTTCTCTTATTAAACTGCTGAGAAAACAACCCAAATATATTCGACCCACCATGTACCTGCACGCTGCCTTGATGAAATCAGGGAATAATACTCCTAGGAGTACATATGGGACCATTGATTCTGAGTAGCATCACAATGGCTCTGCAAAATTGAATTCTTACAGAGCGGATATTCAGGCATGGCTTCAGGGCAGTCACCAAGGCTCTGTCTCATAGCAGGAGACATATGTTAGATTTACACTTACTGGGTTGGGTATTGCCATCATCATAGCAACACGTTGCTTCGCCTGAGCTCTTCTCTGATCTGCAGCAGAGACGTGTTAGCAGCCAGAGCACTTACTGCTTACTCTAAAACTAGCTTGGGTGTGCTTGCTTGATCTGAAGTGCCTGCACTGAACACCTGCTCTGAGAATATCAGGAGGTAGAAAATTCCATTTTGAAAATCTTTGTGCACACCAGCTATCTACTGGAAGATTGCACTTTCTGATCTGTCCTCTTTAGAAAGAGAAATGTTTTAAAAACAAGTTATTTCATTTATATGAGGGTTATGATCTGTGTCTTTTTAGAAGTGAACTCCTTGAAGTCTTTATTATTATTAGTTACTAGCTGATTTTTCTTTTGATGCTGTTGGATATGGAAAAGCTCTAACTCCATTTCAGATACGCTTGCATACACAAACATCGACAAATAAAAAAATTGCCTAGAGGAAGATATTATTTGAAAGACCAATCAGAAAACTTTCCATTTCACTGGAGTTTCCTGGTGTTTATGTTTCTGCAGCCTTGTAGGTGTTAAATATTAAAGTACCGAACTCCTCATAATTAGCAAAAACTAATATAAGTAATGGATGTATAAAAATTCTATATGTAAGGAAACTGATTAAGGAACATATTTCTATGTGTTTTTTTTTTTTTTTAATCTACAAATTTAGTGTCTATTCTGTGTCCTGGATAATTAATAAAAGATGAATAAAACATAATTTTAATGGAACAAATCACTCGTTTTCCTTTTGTTTGTGGTTTTTCAGTCTGTACAAACCATTGGGAATAGAGTTCATAATTTAATACAACTTAAATACATTTTAAAGCAAGATTTTTGAGGCTGTTGCAAAATATTGTTTGCTCTCATCACAAATCTCTCTCTCTGGATATGGTCAGGTTTTTCCAGTCCATCACTTTTTGACAAAAAAACTATGGAGCTCACAAAGAAAGATTTGTGAAAGTGTGCTTGTGGATGAAAACTACATTAAAAAATACAGAAAGTATTTTGTGACTGATTAAATATTTTATTTGACATTTTTGGAACAGACTTGTTAATTTTAAAATTTTTATTTTAAGATATTAATATACAATAGTGGAAAGATTTTTTTTTCAGCAACATAAAACAGGATGCAACTAGATTATTTCTTATATTAATTTATTCAAAAAGAGGGGGTTCCCCCCCCCCCCCTTTTTTGTTTGGATATAAAATGCAGTATCTAGTAAAAATGATGGTAGATTAAACAATCTACAAAGCTTTCTTCCACAGTTTAATAACTTCATTTTCATAGGAAGAAGATATTAGGTTTTTCCATTAACATACCGTTTTCACGGTGTTTTGATAATGTCTATAGTAGCAACCTAATTCTCCAGTTTATTAGCATGATTAATTGTGAGAAGTAGGAATATTAGGTAGGAATATTCCTCTCATTTTTCATTAGTGGTTTTTCCTAATTTTAATACGTTCTAAACTTCCTCCAAAATAAATGAAACCTTGCTAAATTAAGGATTACTGTACTGACAAGACAAAATACTGACAAGTACTTTTCAGTCAGAGTTTTTTTTTTTTTCAATATATGGATTTTGAAGGTAGGCTTGTGCCAAGTTTTTCTGTACAAACCTTTACAGCAGATGTTTCCAAATTAGATGTAATTCCCCTAGGTGGTAATCCTGAAAGAGTAGTGAACCTGACAGATATTCAATAGCTCCCACATATACTGAGACTTATGAGCTCACTGGAAGCAAAGCTAGAAATTCAAAACTGGGTCTTGTACCACACTTTGCTATTCAAGAAGGCCCTGCCTGGCTTTTTTTTATCTTCCTGGTTATCTCATCTTCATCACTGAATTTTTCAGCAAATAACTACATTTTTCAGCTGGAAAACATCTGTAATTGTTCAGTGAAATGGCAGAAAAGCTCAAAAGCATTGATCCCTGCTGTGAAAGCACTGAGAAAGACAAATAGCATCCATGGAGAAGTGGCTGCCTATAGTCCTCCACATAGCTTTAAAATTAACCTTATTTCTCTTCCAATAGCTTTCATCTCAAAACAGTATCAAATTTCACCATGACTTTTCAAATAAAAATGAGGACATCTCTGCTTCTACATGCCAACAATTATGCCATGAACAAAACAGTATCTCTGAGGTGAAAATCTCAAATAAACCATGATATCTGAACTCTCACCTGTTAGGCATATTTCTAATAATATCCTTGCCAATAACCCATTTAAAAGCCAGCTGTGTGATGTTGTCCTCTCCCAACACTGGGTTTTTGGATGGTCCAAGATAACAGTTGAGAAGTTCTTTCTCAGACATGTGAAAATTCATCTCATTCAGTGGTAACTGAGTGATGTCATGCAGGAAGCGTATATGTCCCAGACTTTTCTGGTGGTCAAAATATTTTCAAATTAATTTGGAAGGTGGAAGTATGGATTGCCTTCTCTAGCACAGCTGGTCAAGCACTGATTGTAGTAGGTGGTTCCAGATGCTTCAGAATGTTGATGTTGTGCTGTAGGACAAAATAATCTACTTGCTGATAGCAGATTTTGGTGGAGTCCTGTCTCATTACTTGTATGAAGAAATGTCACTGGCTAATTATAAGACTTGAAGAAAAAGGTGGCAAGGAACAAGTTTAGCAGCACTTTTGCAGTTTTTCTTCTGTTGCAGCTTCTAATTCAGGAAGGCTTTCCATCCGTATAGGGAGATTCAATTTTTTATGGATTCTGGAGTTTTATTTTCTCCTGAAGGTCAAAACCTTTCCTCTACACACCATAAAGGCCAGACTGAGGAGCAGGAAGGCACTTGGGAAAGACAAAGTTATAACAGGGCTAAGATTGAATGTTACAGAGCATGGTTAATGAGGAGGTGATTGGAAGAACTCTCTTCTACCTTTTCCATTGTAATGGAGAATTAGATCTGATCTGGATTCTTGGTGCATGCTCATGAAATGGGCCACACATCACATGAGGCTCTGAGCAACCTGGTCTAGTGATAGGTACTCTGGCCCATTGGGGAAAGGAGGCAGCAGGCAGAAGATGATCTTTAAGGTCCCTTCCAACCCAAAGCTTTCCATGATTCTATGAGAAAAGGCTGTTACATGGACAGAAAATTGACCTGTCCGTCACATTGTACAGTTTATGGCTGAGGTGTTAGGGGGAAAAATCATATGTAGACAGATGAATAGAAAACATCTGCGGGGTAAGTATGAAGAGTATTTCCTATCCAAACCAGAGATAACTACTGCTTCTCTGAACTTGTGTCTCTGCCTTTTTATGTACTGTGAGATAGGTTTTTACTGACTCAAAATCACAAGTGGTCAGTCTTGAGAGGAGGGAGAAAGGGAGGTCAAAGGAAGCATCAGATACACAGGAGCTGCTGAGAGGCAAACTGGCAACATCCACAGGCATGGAGGTGTCTCTGCCCAGTAAGACCTGATTTTCCTGTCCGATCTTTGACCATATTCAGAGTCTGGTCCCTAAAACAATAATCAGTATTCAATGTATGTAATATTAGTGTAGGGACAGCAAGGGTTAAAAAAAAAAAAAAAAAAGCGCTTCAAAGTTCAGGAATGATTGATCTGCTTCTTTCCAAGTAATAAAAGTAGGGAAAGATTTTTGAAGCATTTTTATTACATGGAACCTTTGTATCATCAATAATTTAATGAAGTATGTGCTAGAAAAATTTTGAAGAATCCGACTGAAAGATTTGAATACTGTTTGGACTGCCTTAGCTAGTAACATGGTCCGTCAACCTCCTAGAAGTAATTAAGAAAATATAGTTCCAAGTACTTGACAGAGGATTATACAGAGACAAATGTGGGAACATGAATATTTTAAAACATTATTTATTGATCTTTCCCCAAAAGCAAGAGTACAAAACAAGAATGAGACCATGGCTTGCTGCTGTCAGATGTCTTGCAAAACCTGAGCACTGAATTATATGTCATTCTAAGAACAGCAGCTCCCTTTTCTTTAATGCAATTTATAGTTTCAATGTAAGAAAATATAGTTACAGTGATAAGCTATCTCCTCAAACTTTTGCAAAATCTAACCTCGATAAAAAGGGCTTTTAATTTCTGCCTGATGTTCTTTAGATAAGCAATTTTTTGCTTATTTTCATGGTACTTTTACATTTTTTTTTTAGTCAAACAGTTTGCATCAGTTTATGTTGTATTTCTTTACAGAAGCTGTAGATTCTTTTTCCTTCTGGACATTTTTTTGGTCAGCATAAAAATTGTTTACTATCACTGAAGAGAATTTAGGTCAACATCAAACTTATTAATTGCAAAAAAATCCAAAGCATTAAACATGTAATATTTAGAATATTGCTCAAATAGCAATTTTAGATGCCTAGGGTATTCCCTTTAATTACACCAGATAAAATAATTTCTAATTGAAATAGAAAAAAAAAAAAAAAAAAGGCAATTTATATCTTTATCAGTAAACTACATATTTCTTTTATTTTCTGGAGTTATCAGGTTGCATTCTTACTAGATCACATAAATTACTTGCTTGTGTTTAAAATCAGTAGGTCTGTATTTAGGATATATATTTAATAATCTTCTTTAGCAGTTTTCTCTGAGTGAATGGAACAGTACTACTGGAAATGTAGTTCTGTAGACAACACAGTAAGATTAGCACGATTAAAAGAACCCATATAATCCTGAAGAGCTGTATCCAGCTATGCCCCAAATTTCATGCAACCTATATGATGGTTGCTGTATGAATCAGACCATTTACTTATTTTTACACCTTTCTGGTTTATCTTTTTTGTTCTTTCATTTTGTAACTAATTTCATCTAAATCATTGTTCTGGAAGTTCCTTCTTTTACAAAACTTCAGAAAATACTATGAAAGTAATTAAAATTTTGTACTAAATAAGACTGGACTGAGGGGCTTTCTTGGTTGCTAAGCCATGTACATTTAAAATTATACACCACCAGGTCCAAAAGCAGGATACTTATTGCTTTGCTGTATTGTGTGCTACAGTTATGCTTCTATTCTTTTATGACCTTTGCATTTGAGTAGTAGCTAATTGCATTGAAAAGAGTGAGTCACCCAGAAAAGAAAGATTAACAATGTACACTTAAAAGGAAGTATTTTAATCCAAAACTAATATCTTCATGACCTGGCAAGGGAAACATATTTGAATATTGTGCTAAGTCTTGCTATTCATAATAATATTTAAAATTACTGAAGAAGAGAGTGCAAAATAAAAGAAGGAGAGAGGGAATTCACACTTTAAAAAGAAAAACCCTCACAGCATGAAATTATAGAATCAAAGTCTTGGAAATTGTTCTCACCCAGCCACCTGTGAAAGCTACTGACAAGCTGAGCCAAAGAAGCCAAGAGTAAATATATATAAATTGTATAGAAATGTTGTCACAAAGTCTCTAATATATAAAGATCTGCTTTCCTCTCACACAGAAATTGGAATGAGGCTTTTCTGTACCCTGAGTTTAGAAACCATGAATTTTTATTGAGATGTGGAGGCATACTGTGATTTACTAAGAAAAGAAAGAAACAAAAACTTTGAAGACTGTCCAGAGTACAAATTTTATTTTGGTGGTTTTTAGCAGTTATTTTTACTTAAGTAAAATATGTCCTGTACTAAATGCAAATGTCAATACCCTGTACTCACTTTCCTTCAATATAAAGTTTAAATTTCCTGACCAAAACCCTGTTCAAATGTAAAGTAAAGGTTCAACACCATTGAAATGGAGATCCTCTTCCCCTTGGAGCTCTCATGCATATCTTCTGTGTACTGGGAAACAGACAGCTTCACTCTTCTGAGATTCCTTTTGTTCTTTATGTGCCTTGTCTCTAAAAGGAGAATTCCTCTAATTCTGTTCTCAGTAAATAGGCAATGCTGGGAAGTCAGTTCTAATCCTTAGAAAATGGGGCTGAATCCCATAGCAATAACCATATTGAGTAAGCCATCACACTATCCTTTTTTGTGTTTCTACGAGACTGCATTTCATCTTCAAATTAATAAGAATTATGTGCAGAAGCTCTTCTTATCCAAACCAATTTCCTTTTGCAGTTTTCTTTTCTGTTCAAATCCCTAGCCAGCAGTCATGCATAGATAAAAACTCCTGAAGCTGCTCTGCTTTTTAAATCCAGTGGAACAGGCAGCATTTCACAAAGAGCTTGTACAGTGCATGCACACCAAAGTGACTTGCTGATTGGATTGACATGTTCTGTCCTGTAAATCAGCACAGAGAATTAGTAATCACACAGAAATTCATCCCTCTAGGAAAAAATATTGCTTTTATTCGGATTTGTGCAAACATTCAGAAGTAAAACATACTAGAAAAAAATGCTTTTCATCTTGCAGTTTCTGAAGCAAAATATTTTCTTGCAGTTTTTTTTTTTTTTTTGTTTGGGTAATTTTCACCAAAGTCGCTTTAGTTCCTGCATATAACTCTGAATGAACTTTAATAAGTCAATTCCAAAGACATATTCCTTGCTTTTGCTGTAGTGGAAAGACGTCATGGGCCTGATAGGCCTGTTGGATATAGTTATAGAGCTTCTGTCTGAGCATCTAGTGTCAAATAGCATGGTAATTTCAGTAAGATTTTCATAAAGATCAATATTATTATAGGGCAGGAAAGATTTCACATAAGTTATTGATTCACATATAGTATGTCTTGTTGAAAGAATTGTTCATTGTTCGAGTTTGTGAACACAAATTTAAATAAAAAGCAATTTATGGAGAAGTGTAAGCATATGCAGTATTATATAATAGTGTATTGTTTAATTTGGATATTTTCTTTTGTAGTTTCAAACTATTTACTTCTTTATGTAACAGCCTATGGTCTTCTCTTCTATAATCTCACTCTAAAGTTAACATCACTCATGCTTAACATGCCTTTTAAAATTTGATTAATACTACAGAGGTTTAATTTTGATAAGATTTGTTTATTGTTCTACATATTTATGGACTTTAAATTTTTTTGGCAGTAATCTGAGAGCTATATCCTAATATAATAATATATAATAATAATATCATATATATAATTATAAATAATATAAATAATAAATATAAATATATATAATATATAAATAATATTATAATGTTAGGGCTGTTTGTCAATACTATTCCCTTTATGAAAGATCAAAGGCACTCCCAACCAAAAATAATTCATCTCACATAACATTTACCAGCATCTCCTTGCCATGTTGACAAAATACAGTTCTGTACATGGTAACATTCTCAGCTGAGTTGATGTGGAATGAAAAATCAGAAGACTACCTGTGCCTCAACAAGTACTGTCCAAATCAAGCTCTCCACAGAATAGGCAAGGTCAGGAAACAGACATTTTTTAATAAGACAAAAAATATGAATGTAATATGAATATGTCAGTAAAATAGGAACTGAGTCAACTGAGAAGAATCAATTAACTCCCCAAAGATTTTCTCCTTACTCTTAATCCTAGTGAAATCCACTTTGAAATATAGATTTGAAGGGTGATTTTGACCCACAGGTACTACCAGAGCATGATATAGTTGTCTGCCTGAGGTAATTCAGACAAGGGAATTGATGTAATTCCTGTTATCTCTTTCAGTTACTTTATGTTATCAGACATCTTAGCTTTTTCCTGAATAGATTTCAGCTAATGGTTTGGTAATCAGGTACTAAAGATGGATAAATCTATATGCACACAGGAAATACATGAACAGTATTCTCCTGCCTGTGTCCATAGTATACCTTGGTGACCTGAGAAGACTCCACATTGTTATCTGTGAAGTAAGCTGATAGCTCCAGTCCATGTCATAAAATGGGAGCAATTTAGATTATTAAAACTGTTCATAGTCCAGTGCAATTTAGAGGGGACATTATTTCACAGATTTTGTAGTGGCATCTTCTGTCTCCTGGGCTTGGACTTTAAAAAAATCTCTTTTTCTTATTTGTTTTCTGGTACTCATATAAGTGTGCTTACATTTTGCTTCCATTAAGTGCTATCAGCAAGCTGTTAGAGATATGTGAAAAGTGAATATTTCATTGTCAATAAAAATTATCAATTAACTTGTCAATGCTGATTTTGGGTGTCCCATTTCAGATTACTTGGATGAAGTGAGTCTCCTTGGAAGCAAATGTCATAACTGAATTGTCTCATGTGGTTTTAAGCGCCATGGACCAGCAAAGCTGCCTGGTTCATAGAGGCAGCAACTAAGGGGTAGTTGTAGA
Organism: Muscicapa striata striata; assembly: GCA_030060385.1. Taxonomy (NCBI): domain Eukaryota; kingdom Metazoa; phylum Chordata; class Aves; order Passeriformes; family Muscicapidae; genus Muscicapa; species Muscicapa striata. The sequence continues at coordinate 106,716 of JAREIS010000659.1, forward strand.
GGAAAGTGGTAAGGAAACATTATTTCTAGATAATGTGAATGAAATGGAAAATGTATTTGCAAACTGTTTTCAGAGATGCTGGTGAGGGTTGGCTGAGGAAACTGATAGATGGAGTGCTTTAAGCTGGCACCTTTCTTACAGCAGCAAAGAAAGGCTGAGATTAGTGGAGGAACATGGAAGCTTTCAGATAAAACTCCTCTAGAGACAGATGACACAAACTGACTGATAAAAAAAGAAAGCAACTTAATCCTTTTAGCCACTTCCCCTCCACATCTTAAACATGGTTGAGAAGTTCAGACTTTATCACAGGATCAGATCAAATTTGTTGAGCAGCACCAAAGGACTGCTGTTGAAACCCAAAGATGACAATCTTCTGAGTCATTGAGGGTCACTTGTTAGGCTTAACAGGTGCACTGATTTGAGCAGGTATTCCACTAAGGAGGAAAAAAGCAATTAGTGAGGTGTTGTCTGTTGGGAAGGAGTTTGGACATAGTACTTGAGGTGAGAACAGGGAAAAATTCATGCTAAAAATTGAAGAAATTGTAAATAAGATTAAAAATTATGTTAAGAACAAATGAGGCTGAATCTTTATCAAATATGATTGTGGACACCTATAACTGGGAATGGAGCTGTGGACCCAAGACCTTTGGGGCTCCTTGAACCATCCACTCCATTACGCCTATGTCCAAGCAACTTGGAATGAAGGGATGGAATGAAGATGGATAGACTTGAACCCCAGTACTAAGAGGTGTAGAAGGGATGGTTGATGAGTTTGTAATTCAGTAGTAATTGTGATTCATAATAATAACAACTCATGCATTTAAAATTTTCTTATGCTATGAAAAATTGCTAACTGTAGTTTTGAAATAGTAATGCATTTGTTATTTATTTAAGGTATTTGTTTTAGAGTTGGTTTATTTGCTTCTTGTTACTGTTACTTAATCAACAAATGCATTTGTCTCTCTGCAAGTCACATCTCAAACTTATAATCTTAAGGATAAAACCAGGCTCTGAAGAGCAGCTCCTTCTTTGGGAAACCCAGACCTCTCAGTACTTCATGAATTCATGAAGATGAATCATTTGAATGAACTGAGATAAAAGATGAACCTCACAGAAGATAAAAAATGAATCATCCAGCAACAATTCAGGCACGAGGCAGATGAGTACAATTCTTGACAGTGTTGTGAGAAGAATAACAGGATAAAAGATCTGTTTCAGAAATAATCAGGACATCAAGGTTATGAAATTGCCTGAGGTAACAGATGTCAGCTTTTAGAGCACTGGCAAACAAGGCTGCACAAAGGAAAAATGCAGTAAACTCCATTCCTTCCTCTTTTATCACTGCAGGGCTTTTTTCAAGTTAGTGAAGGGCTGCTCACTTGTCATGAATAAAAATCTAGAGAAGGCTCATCCGATGGCAAGTACTTAGGATGGAGCACAGTCGTCTTCAGAGAGTGAGATGACAGACAAAGGTAACTGTGATCTGGCCTAGTACACCTAATATTAGCCATATGAAGTTCCAGAAGCCAGGAAAATTTCTGAAAGATTGAAATAAGAAAGACTGAAATTGGAACAAGAGAAGCATGCTTGTTTTTTTTTCCTGTAGATCTGAAAAAGGAATGAGGATTGCAGGCTACTGAAGCACAAAGCATGCTTCAAGAAAGGCTGTGAGAAAGAGAAGAAACAAAGCATCTGCTGATTCTTAAAAGAACCTCTAGAGCAAGGATGATAAGAGATTTGAGTATTGGACAGAGTATTGGTTGTGTGAAGAGGCTGTAATTTGCTGATTTTCTCATGTGAATTATGAAGTCCTAGCATATATACAGACAAGTAGGTAAAGATGCTTGGAGAGAAAAGTGACAAAGAAAACTTCTCAAAATACAGCCTCTAACATAGAAGGATTCTGCTAATTATGATCCCCCCTTTGGGGGTCTTGTGGAAAGGATCCCACCTGCAACAGACTGAATATCTAATCAACAAGTAATAACTTTCCAAAGTGCAGGCTGAAAGGCAGGAAGTAGAAGTCAACATTAGAACTTCTGTCTACAGAAGAAACTGTTAGGTTTTTGCTTATCAGTGGAAATAACTGTAGATGAAGGAAAGGAATATTTGAAAGATTTAAGCTGATCAGCTGTAGCATATGATGCAGCATGTGATTGTGGGAACACACAACTCTATGCTCTCTGTGGGGAAAATTAGCTGATTTAAGAGCTCTTTTATTCTTTCCACAAAACTAGATGATTTTTGCATAGGAGCTCTTCCTAGAGTTACCTTCAAAAATCTGGGGAAACTGTCAGAATTTAAGTGTATTAGAGGATGGTCAATATAATTCTTATATTAGATTAAGAGAAGGGGTGACTTAAAGCTCTATATTGACATCAGTAATGGAAGATTAATGAAAACTGTGCAAAATAGTGGAAGTCTAACTTGGAAATTGGAAACATTGTTTTAATACCAGTCAACATGGTTTCAAGAAATGCAAAGTTTTCATACAGTTGCCTTTCCTATTGACAAGACTATAAGTCTTAATGTTATAGACAGACATGATGATAAACACATTTGACATTCCATTTTGACTTACATCTTTAACCATGTGAAATAATACAGTCTATACTCAGTCTATATTCAGGTGTTCCCAAATGGGAGTAGTTAAAAAAATGGGGTGATATCAGTGTGCTGTAGAAACTTTGGCAGGACATAGCTTTTGTGGCATATCTTGTAACCATTTCTTTCACTTCCATATCTTATCCAGGAGTAAAAAGAATGTGATTTCTTTGAGATTATCTTTCTGGCTAATTTTGAGTGATCAAAATCTACAGATGACCAAGAGATTGAAGATACAGTTGATGCTGCTGTCTTTTATTGCAACAGTATTTAAAGTGTTTCTTGTGGGCTGAGAGAAAGACAAAAAGGGAGGGACAAAGGGAAAATATAAATAGAAAATGATGAAAATAGATGAGAAAATCATAAATGAATAAACATGGGAGAAAAAGCCAAAAACAAACAAACAAACAAAACCCTGGCCATGATCAGTAAACTGTGCTAATGCAATGAATATATTCCATGAGCTGCCATGGCTACACTTATGTAGACACAGAAAAAAATTAGCTACTTTTCCCTGAATAAGAGGGCTGCTCTGATGTCCCTTGCCCTCCAAAATACATCTACTGAGGTGGTCCCTGTCAGTGTAATTGCAGCTAAAACTTCTGCTGGAGGCAAATTGTACTGCTTAATGTTGTTATTCTCTTTTCATGTCTTTGGAGACAACAATCAGTGAGGATTACTTTGATACCATAAGCTCAGTATTATTGTACATTAATACAGTAATGGTACTGTATCATCTTTTCATGTCCTCAGGCAGCACTGGGGAGTTAGAGCTATACAGAAATAAATTAGAAGTCAAACTTAGATGAAAAACTAAGCAGAAAGCTCCCAACAGAAGACAGAAGAAGTTGGCTGCAAACAACGGATTCAGCAGAGGAAATGTAAACCAGCAAACTAACATTTAAAAGAATCTCAAAGGAGGGATGTAAAGTTGAGACTGTCAGTGCTATTACTTGATGTATTTCAAAGAGATGTTGGGAGACCAGGGTGACAAGCTAAGTGGGAGACTATTTTATATTATTATTCCATTTTCTTCCCCTCCAAACAGCACTTCAGTTTTAGTGTAACTGCAAAAGAAACTGAAAAAAAAAAAATAGAATCATTTGGGATACTGAGACATTCATCCAGAATCTGGAAACAATCTTTGGCCCAGGTAAATTTATTTTTACTGCGGAGTGTTTGGCAGGCTTTTATTAATTGATATGACAATTACTCCACTGCTGAGAAAGGGAGTTGCTAATTGCCCAGTGTGTCCTGCACTCTTGATAACTCTAACAGCAGTGTGGAGGCTTTCAGAGGTAGAAATGACCACTGTATTTAGCTCTCTGTAGCCACTACCTTTGATTGCACTGAGGGAGCTCCACATCATGGAAGCTGAGCAAAACAAAACATAGTGTCATAAACTTAGGAAGGCCTGTCAGTCAGTCCAGCCTCAAAATGATGTTACCACTGTATATAGTAGAGTACACACTAAGATGTGTTTTCAAAACTTTCCACTGGATGAAGTCATGCATTTGTATTGCGGTGGATCAACAAGGCTGTGACATAGATGGAAGGCATGCTGAAAACAGTATCTTTCAAAAATCCAACAATAATTTACTGCCTGGCACTTATTCTTGAGTGTATTTCCATTATTTCTTCCTAAAAAAGCTACTGAATTATGCAGTTATGATGCCTACAGTTTGCTGTCTGGTTCTCAAAAAGTGTTTGCTTTCTAGCAGTGTATGTAGTGAAATTCTAACTGAAGCAGACCATGAAGCAACCAGGTTCTTCTCCTTCCACATGGCATGAATCAATAAGGAGACCTGAAACGCTCAGACTGGTTTGAAGTTACACCTGAGCTGATTAGCTGGCCCATACACATGTTTTGATTGGCCAAACTGCTCCTGCTGAACCTCTTAGTGTTGCTGCGTTCTAACTTTTAGGAAATACAAAGAGGTTCTAAGCCATATGCCCATGAAGCCAAACAAGATGGAGCTGTTAACCATCTCCAAAGGCAGGGTTCTCTGCCGCTTCTGACAAAGGTTTTTCTGTCAGCTTTTATGGAAATAAAATGGTGCCAATGTGACATAAATTTACACAACCTCTGCTCATAGCATATATTGGTGGAAAAGGACAGATGCATTAGTACCTCTCTATTTCAGGGTGCCATATTTTAAAACACAGGTTTTACCTTTTAGGTTATTATATTCTAACTAAGTACTTGAACTGGTTTGTGATCTCCATATAACTAGAAATTCATTGAAAAAACCCAATTAAATTAACACAAAAGAGAAGAAACATACAGTACTCATGACCTGCTCGTGATTATAGGTAAAGGGGCTTTCTTGTGCTTTTCTTTGGGTTTGGGTTTTTGAGGGATTTCGGGAAGTTTTGTTTGTTTGTTTTTCTGGGCTTTTTTGTGTGTTGTTGCTGTTGTTGTTTTGTTTCTTTGTTTAAATTTTTAAAAATTTCTACCCTATAGAATCACAGATTACCTGTGCTGTACTTGATCTTTTCCTGCAAATGACATGGCATTATATTTAATGAGAAGGTGTGGAACTGGCTCTTTTTCCTGTTCACAAATCTGCCTAAAGTTATCTTCACAACCATGACAGGCTGCATCTAGACTGTCTGCAACTTTTCCTGGTCTCTCACGTGCTATGACATTTTACATTGTTAGGTAAAGGTAATATATTTGGTAGAGTGCTATAATATTATTGTGGTACTAAGCATGACTTCAGCACAGTGTTGAGATTCAAGAAGGATGGAAAGTTTCTGTACAGTCCATGCTCCAGTCACTTTTTTAATCATTACTGCAGTCCTATCTCCTTTTATGCATGTTATGGTTTATTTTGTTAAAGCTATCTATAGTATAGTGGAGCTGGATGAAAAATAACTGTCAGTTATGAATTTTTCCCTGATCAGAATGTATTTGCAAACATTTTACAATGCCAATTTCAAGGTAATATCTTGCTACCAAAGCTAAAGGGCTAAAGCGTTGACTTTCAGAGTCTGATATGAAAGTGTAGAAGATAAGGTCACTTACCGTTTATAAAATCATTATTTATGTTTATACAACTGCAAACAAATTACTGAGTCCTTGGGGTTTTGGGGAAAAAAAGCTCTACGTCTTGCAAAATATTTTCTCCAATTTAGATACAGCTGTGAAGAGATCAAGGTCTCAGTTGGACCAACATTCTAATGTCTTATTAAGAATTAAAATGCTGAGAGTTTGATCCATGTGAGAATATGTCGGGGTTTGGCCTCTGCTCCTGTTAAAATCCCTGGAAAACATTGTGGCAAACCCCTCGTGTTTTCCTGAGATTTTCCCATTTCTGCTGATTTTTATTTTGTTTTTCCCCCAAAAGGTAAAATTCCTTCTAAACTCCCCAGATTGTTTTCTTAAGGGAAAAAAAGTGGGGAAATGTGGTGATGTTTTCCATGGATTTGCCCTTGTTCAGAGCTGGAGGTATTTGGAATTCTGGGATGGCAAATTTTAAAAGGGAAAAATGAAAAATAATTGGAATTTTGAATAGGAGGAATCCTCACAATCCCAGCCTAGCTTTCCCAGGGAATTGGGACTGTGGTCCTATACCTCCATCATGATTCTCCAGGATAAATTCAGGGTTCTCCTCCGGAATGACCCAGGAAAACCCATCCTTGGAAACTTTGCTCCAAGTCTGTAACTCCATGAGGAAAACTGGGATCTAGGGAATGCCGGAAGCAGCTTCCAGAGGGAAAAGAGATAGGATTTAGTTGAAGATTCCAGAGGGATTCTGGTTTTATCTCAGCAAGGTTTGAGTGGAATTCCTTGATTTCCACTCCCTGAATCTCCCAGGAAGGAAATGCTTCCATTCACTTCCAAGCCCTAGCATGTTCCCAGAATTCCCAGATTTTGATGATTTTGTATTGCATGACTTCCACCTGCTCCTAAAAGCTGGAGAGTTTTGCTGCTTTCCTGCAAATCCCTTAAATCTCATCCCATCCATGGGCAGGGACAGCTCCCAGTATCCCAGGTGGATCTGACCTGGCCTTGGACACTGCCAGGGATCCAGGGGCAGCCACAGCAAATCTGAGAATTCCAGCCCAGTCCCTCCGCAACTTCACAGGCAGGAATTTCTTCCCAAGATCCCATTGACTGTGCAGAATTCCATTCTCCACATCCCAAATCCATGGAAGAGAAGGAATTTCCCTGCTCAGCTCCGGTGCTGGGGGACAGAGCCCCTGTATCCCACTTGGAGCTCAGCCAGGATTTGGAATCCTCCCCTCCGTGCCCAACCCAACGTTAGAACAACAAATCCTTTCCTCATCTCTAATTCCTGGGATTCCGTGAGCCCTCCTCTGTTTAAACTCCTTGGGAAAACATCCAGGGCACGGCCCTGGCCAGGCTTCCAGAGGAATTTGTGGGATTATGTCGGACAGTTCTGGGCGAGACCAGATCAAAGGTATCGGGTTGCAGGTTTAATAAATCCTAATGGGATGTGACAGCCAGGTAATTCCATGGCTTTGAGCTGCCAAGAGGGATTGGAGGAGACCTCTGATTCCAGGAGGTTATTCCGTGATCAGGACAGGGGATGCTGCTGTGTACTGTTTTTATGGAATATTAGAAACGGAAAAACGGAAGAGAATTCAAGATGGAGCTGGGAAGGTGAATCAGATGGGAATTCTGATATTTGGAATTCCAGATATTTGGACGAGGGATGGATTGGAAGAAGGATGGGTTGGAAAAGGGATTGGAAGAGGGATGGATTGGAAAAGGGATGGATTGTAAGAGGGATTGGAACAGAGATGGATTGGAAAAGGGATGGAAGAGGGATTGGGAAAGGGATGGTTTGGAAAATGGATCAGTTGGAAGATGGATGGATTGGAGCAGGGATTGGTTGGAGCAGGGATGGATTGGAAGAGGGATGGACTGGAAGAGGGATGGACTGGAAGAGGGATGGATTTTAGCAGGGATTGGAGCAGGGATGGATTGGTAGAGGGATGGGTGGGAAGAGGGATTTTCCCAATGTGCCATGTCTGGGAAAAGTGCCTGGTTTAGATCCAAAAAATTGTCATTTAAACATTTCCTACCCAGGGAATACTTTATTATTCATTGGCATCTCCAAAAATCCCAGGAGTACAGTGGACAAATTAGAATCTTTGGAGTGTTTGCAAGGAATAACAATTTTATTCCCAGACCTCCAAGACCACCACCCAGAACCAGCAGGGAAAAATTTGGGATGTTGTGTATGAGGTTGGACAGGACCCCCCATGCCCTGGGCTGATCCATGGAAGCTCTTCTTAGAAATAACCAAACCACCTTTGTGTTCCCAACACCAAATCCAGCCCAAATTCCAAACAAATTCCAGCTCCTGGGAGGAAAATTAACTCCAGCCCAAACCCCCATTTTTGGTGGCCTTCTCAGGCCAGGAAAAGCCTTTGGGATGTTCAAAAATCCCAAATGATGGATTTTATTTTATTTGGTGCCATCATGGAGTCTTCCAAGGGAAAACAGCCCTGGAGAGGATGATCCAAATCCAAGATTTTGGCTCACAGCAGCTCAGGAACCAAAGCATCACCCACCATTCCAAAATCCAAAGGGATGCTGCTGATTTGTGAGGAAAATAAGCCAGGAATGAGATTCCAAGCAGTTTCTAGCTCCAGGATTCTCTTTTAGAGGGGAAAAGGTTACCAAAGGTGAATTTATCCAAAAAGTGAATCACAACTGGAAAGAATTCCAAGAGGAAATAACTTCCTGGATTGGCTGCTGATAGTCAGGAGCTTGGATCCCTAAAACCCCACAATCCACAGATCCAACTCCGGCTCCTCAGTTCCCTCTTTTTCCCACCTTTCCACCCAGATGTGAAGCTGGAAATCCACCAGAGGAACAAAGTTATCTCAGTGCTTTGGGAAGTTAATTCCTTAGAAAACAAAGCAAACTCCTGGGATTAAGTGGAATGAGCAGGTGAGAAATCCTGGGATTCCTTAGGGTTTTGACAGCCCCTTATCTCCAGCGGGATGTGACCAAGCAATGGGAAAAATGTGGAGCTGGAGCAGCTGCCACAGCAGGTGGAGAAAAGCAGGAAAGGAATTGGCTGGAAAAACGGGAAGATCAAAAAAATCCAGACAATTCCAGAAAAAATACGGGAGGAAAGGATAAGGAGGAAGTGGAGAGGGCAACAGAGGGAAGCGAAAAATAGAGAAACTGTTTTGTACTTGGAATTTTCCTCCATGGTTCCAAAAAAATCATGGCCAAGAGCCAGACTTGAGGAATGACCTCACTGAGGACCTGGGGAAGAGCAGGAAAAGGTGGGAGAAGGAATTTTAGATGGGATGGAGGGACAGGACACAGGGAATCTCCCACTGGGAAAGGGGAAATTGGGCTGGGATCTTGGGAAGGAATTCCTGGCTGGGAGGGTGGGGAGGGACTGGGCTGGAATTCCCAGATTTGCTGTGGCTGCCCCTGGATCCCTGGCAAGTGTCCAAGGCCAGGTTGGATCTATCTGGGATGGTGGGAGGTGTCCCTGCCCATGGATGGGATGAGTTTCAGGTCCTTTCCCATCCAAGCCATTCCATGATTCCATGATTTTCTTCCCTACAGTGTGCAGTGCCAGAGGCGCCCAGAGCAGTTTGAGGGATGTGTCCCAACAAACATTTCTGGAGCGGTTTGACAGCCAAGCCAACCTTTTCCCAGCTTTTGGAATTGCTTTGAACTTTTGGAGCCACTTTGGAGCACCAGAACTGCAGTGATTCTGGAGCTCCACACAAAACTGGGTGAATATGAATCCCAAAAAAAGCTTTTTTGGAGGAAAACCAGCTCTCTGTGCCCAGAAGTGTGGGAAGGAAGGAGCTGCCAGCCAGACCTGGAGAGAAGGATCTAATCCAGAGAAGAGCAGCTGGGATTCCATGGAAATAACTCAGCCCCATCCCCAGGTGATAAAACAGCCCAGCTGATCCCAGAGCAGGGAATAAATCTGGGAACTTCTCACTCCCTTTTTTCTATGCTGGGGGTGCAGCTGAGCCTGAAAAAGGGAAGATTTTTTGGAGGGAAAAAGAACGGAATTTTTCCCTGTTTTTTTGCAGTTGGGAAGAAGCCAAGGGCTGAACATCTCCATCAGCAGCAGAGCTGGAGCAGAAGGAGAGAGGGAAAAGGAAGGAAAAGGCAGAAGGGATGGAAAGGAGACCCAGGAAAAAAAATGAAATAAAATCTGTGAGGTGTGGAAAAGGGAGAGAAAAGGGAGGGGGAAGGAATTAAAAGAGGGAGAAGATGGGAAGGGAAAGGCAGAAAGGAGGAGACTGGAAAAAAATGGGGGATGAGAAAGGGAAAGAAAATGAGAGGGGAGAAATTTAAAGGGGAGATGTGAAGGAACAAAGGGAATTGTGGAAAAGGAGGGGAGCAGCCAGTTTGGGAATTGTGACAGAAAAAATGGGGAGAAGTTTGGGAACTGTGAGAAGTGAAAAAGGGGACCAGGAATTCTGGGCAGGAAAAAGCGGGCAATAACTGATTTGGGAGTTGTGGGCAGGAAAGAAGGGGGAGAAGCCAGTTTGGGAATTGCGAAATGGAAAAGGGGGAGCAACCTGTTTAAGAATTGTGGGCAGGAAAAAATGAGGATAAACCGGTTTGGGAATTGTGGGAAGTGAAAAAGGGGGAGAAACCGGTTTAGGAATAGTGATAGGAAAAATGGGGAGCAGCAGGTTTGGGAATTGTGACAGGAAAAAGAGGGAGCACCTGTTTAGGAATTTGAGGCAAGAAAAAAGGGGGAAATAACTGATTTGGGAATTGTGAGCAGTAAAAAAGGGGGAGAAGCCCATTTGGGAATTGCAGGAAGTGAAAAACAGGGACTGGCCAGTTTGGGAATTGTGACATGGAAAAGAGGGAGAAGCTGGTTTGGGAATTGTGACAGGAAAAAGGGAGAAAAAACCGATTTGGGAATTGAGAGCAGTAAAAAAGGGAGGGGGAGGGGGGGAAGAAGAGAGGGGGGGAGCAGCAAGTTTGGGGAAGATCAGAGATTCCCAAACAGGAATTTCTCCCAAAAAATGTGGAGAAGGGCACAGGGAAGAAAGCGGCAGAAGGGAGAGAGCAATCACAGAATCCTTTAGGCTGGAAAAACCCTGGAATATCATCCAGCCCAACCTTGGAACAACTGGGAGAGCAGCAGCACTGGATCCTTCCCCACCTTGGGAAGGAGGAGCAGCTCCCTGGAAGTTTTTCTTCCAAATCGTTTTTTCCTCATGGCATTCCCAGCTCTGCTCCAGAGCATCCCGATCCCAGCCCCTCCCTGCCATCCATGTGGAGCTGTTCGGAGACCAAGCAGTTCCAGAGCTCTGCTGCCCCACCGGTGGTCCCCAGCCCTGCCTCCCGGGAATTCCTTCCCAAACAATCCCGGGATCGTGTCCTTTGGCTGGCCTGGAGTGACCCCCGGGAGCAGCACAACAAAACCCTTCTCTTCCCATCTTCTCCACAGATTCGCTGCAAGGGAGATGGGAAATGTGGAAAAATTGCTTGGAGCAGTTGGATGAGGCCTCTACCAAAAAAATCCAAACCACACGCTGGAATGTTTCCCTCCCTTGGGATCAGCATCCAAATGGAAAAACTTTCCTCATGGGATCACTTCCAGCTTGGAAAAGGCATTATTTATAGGACACAAACATCCAGGGAGAGATTTTGTTATTCCCAGCTGTCCTCAAAATCCAGCTGGGAAAGAGATGCTCAGGGCACTGGAGGTGATGGAAATTAGTGGGAAAAGCAAGGGAAAGTTTTTTTTTTCTGGGATTTGATCCTGGAAGAGGCCACAGAGGTGGAAAAGGTTTTTTCAAACAGGTGAAATCAATCCCTGCTCCTCACATCTCCCTGGAAAAGGGCTTTTCCTGGATATTTTTCTCTCTTCCAAGAGCTGGCTAAAACCAGACCTCTGAGAAAACTTGGAAATCTCCAGGTGAGGAAAAATTCATTTGTTTTCCTCACCGGGCCCTTCCCGTCTTGGAAAATTCAGTGTAAAAGGGAAAAAGATGGAAGTTGAGGGATAAATTCCCTTTCTTCCTGTGCCTTGCCTTGGAAAATTCCTTCCTCTGTTATGGGAGGTGGAAATTCCTCATGGAAAACGAGTTTGGAGCAAGTTACCAATGTAGGATCTTGGAATTAGGGGGGAATCACTCAGGACCAGCCTCAGGGATATTCCTGAGTTTCCATGACTGCTTGCTGGGATATTTCCAGGCTTATTTCCATTCCAAAGCCTTTCCTGGTGAAGCAGGAAGAGCCAAAGCCTGGAATTGAGCCAGAGGTTACAAACTTTAGGGAAAAACTAGCTCCAAAATTCTGCTAAAGCTCTGGATCAGCTGGAATCCCACAGGATTCCTGCGGCTGGAGGGAAACTCTTCCCAAAGGCCCAAGAAAAGCTTCCCATGGATGCTCCAACATGGAAAAAGCAGAAATCTGGGACCGGTTTTTGATTTAAAAATCAAGTTTTGATTCTGGTTTCAGGGTCCAATTCCCAAATCTGGTGCAGATTCCACCAAAATCTGCATTTCCGTAAGAATTAAATAATCTTGCAATTGATACATTGGGAAAAGACTCCAAGACCATCAAATCCAACCCAATTCCCACCACATTCGCCACAAATTTTTTCCTCAAATGCCACATCCATAGATTCTTTCGACAATTCGGGATCCGGATTCCACCACTGCCCTGGGCATCCGTCCTGGGGTGACGTTACAGTGCTTTGTATCCCAATCATGTGTCCTGTTCATGCCTAGAATTATGTCCTGTGCTCTCAGAACTGACTTTAGAGGTTTTGTCTAATAGCCGCACTCCTCCCCCTATCATCTGGGCTTTTGTTTTTGTTTCCTGGCTAGTTTGAGCCGCTGCTTTTTCCCCTTCTGCCGCTTTTGCCGCTTTGCTGCTTTGGCTTTATTTCTTTTTTCCTTTTCTTTCCCTCTTCCCCTTCCCTGAAGTTCATCTGAACCAGCTCTGGACCTGGCCTGGAAACAGCAAGGAACCCCCGGAGTCTGAATTTTTGAGAGAAGCTTGCCATCGTCCCCAGCAGAGACTTTCTGAGTTTGTTCATTCTCTCTCAGACTGGTGAAAACGTTTTGTCTTCTGGGGCAGTTTTTTCTTGTGTTGGGGAGTGTTTTTTTTGTTTGCTAAATAAACAGGTTTTTTCCACTTTTCCTCTGAGGAAATTCTTCCCCAACCCGGTGGTGGGGGAAGGAGTTGTGGGGGTTTGTTTTCTGGGGGGCTCCTTTTGGAGATTTTCCCCTAATTTGTCCTAAACCAGGACAGCATCCCATTCCAAACCCTTACAGCTATTCCCATGGATAAATTTTTCTAATATTTATTCCCAATCTTCACTGACCATCCCTGGTGTTATCCCAGGAAAAAAGAGGATTGGCTTCATCTCTTTCCTGCAGAAATAATTTTTGGATTGTCCTGTTTTTCCTGGTTGAGACAGATCCTTCATCCCAAGGAATTCCGAGGGGTAAAGGTTTCAATCCAAATGAAACCAGACCAAATAATTGGATTTTTACCGCAAATCTGTTCCCTGAAGGATTTTTATTTTTCAGGAGAAGCTCAGGTTGGACACAGCAGGAATTTCCTCATGGAAAGGGTGGTCAGGGATTGGAAGTGCCCAGGAAGGTTTGGAATCCCCATCCCTGGAGGTGTCCAAGGAATTCCTGGATGTGGCACTCAGTGCCAAGGTGGGGATTTGGCACAGTTTAGACTGGATGATCCCAGAATTCCAACCTCAGTGATCCCAGAATTCCAGGCCAGCGGTGAACCCTGCAGTGGTTCCAGTTGTGGTTGTCCCACCTGACACCTCTCCCAAAGTTTAAACTCCCACTTTTAGGCTGGATTTTAGGGAAAATTCCTTCATGGGAAGGGTTGTCCAGCCCTGCCCAGATCCCCACCTCCTCCTTTTCCTTCCTCTTCCCAAGGTCCACAAAAATCCTGAGACTCACCTGCCACCTTCTCCAGTCATGGAATTCTTGTCCCTGCTGGGACTGAGAAAACAGAAAATTCTGGCTGCTCTGTGGCCAAAAAATTCCTCCCTGGAGCCTTCCCTCCTCTAGAACATTCCAGATGAGCCAACAGGAGGAACCACAGGGAGCGTGCTCGAAATTCAGCCTGGATTTGATGTTTCACACATTCCCCAAACTTCAAATCCCCGAGGATTTGTTCTGACCATGGTCTTGGTGGACTCATTCTGGTTGGGAAATGTCCATTCCGAAGGAAACCTGGGTGAAACTCCTGACTCAATTTTCTGGGAGTGAATGAGTCTTTTTTTCACAGAAATCTGAGGGATGTAGGAATTTCTTTTGTTCCCTGCACCAGCAGCGCTGTCAGCAATTCCTTAGAGGAGCTGAGCAGAGCAGGGAATGTTTGATTTCCCTGGAGAATTCTGGCTTTACTGAGCAGGTTCAATACTTATCCATTTGAATGTTGGAGAAAACTTGGGATCATGGAATGGGTTGGGTGGGAAGGGACCTTAAATCCCATCCCATTCCCAGCCGATCCGTGTTCAGGGACACCTCCCACTATCCCAGATAGATCCAAACTGGCCTTGGGCACTGCCAGGGATCCAGGGGCAGCCACAGCAAATCTGAGAATTCCAGCCCAGCCCCTCCCCACCCTCCCAGCCAGGAATTCCTTCCCAAGATCCCAGCCCAATCTCCCCTTTCCCAGTGGGAGCCATTCCCTGTGTCCTGTCCCTCCATGCCTTGTCCCCAGTCCCTCTCCAGCTCTCCTGGAGCCCCTCCAGTCCCTGCAAGGGGCTCTGAGCTTTCCCTGGAGCCTTCCGTTCTCCAGGGGAACATTCCCAGCTCTCCCAGCCTGGCTCCAGAGCAGAGGAACTCCAGAATCCTGGAATGGTTTGAATTGGAAAGGACCTTAAATCCCATCCCATCCCATCCCATCCCATCCCATCCCATCCCATCCCATCCCATCCCATCCCATCCCATCCCATCCCATCCCATCCCATCCCATCCCATCCCATTCCCACCCCATCCATGTTTAGGGACACCTCCCACTGTCCCAGGTGGATCCAATTCCAATGTCCAACCTGGCCTTGGGCACTTCCAGGGGTGAAGAATTCATAGTCACTCTGGAAAAGCCCTCAAACCCCTTATTCCCACTTTTCCACATTGTGTGGGTTTTCACACAAGTCCTTTCCGGAATTGTTATCCCTGTCCCAGTCTCATCTCAGAGGTTCCATGAAGTGGTGAGAGGCAGCAGGACCCAAAGGAACCATTCCTCTTTTTTTATTTGTCATATTCTCAGAAATTTTTTGCTGCACATTCACAGAGGTTTTTCCTCAGAAAACATTAAATTATTTCCCCATCACACAGGAGAGGTCAGGACCAAGCCGGCATCAATATTTTGGGAATGATTCTTGCCAGCCTTGGCAGCGGGAAAAGCCACCAGAACATTCCTAACCCCAGCTCTTTCCCAAGTCCTCCTCCGGCTACAAACACCAAAGCCAAATGTCCCGAATTTGAAGTGCCACTGGAATTGGTGGCACCCCCAGCCAGGCTCCTGAATTGTTTGTGCATTCCCTGAAATAATTTTGGGTGCAGCAATCCTAATCGGGGGTCGGGTGCCGTCTCAATCCGGCTCCGGTTGGGATCAGGCCATGCCATTGTGAGGGAAAAGACTTGGAAGCACAGCCCTGCGGATGGAATCCATCAAATCTGTCTGGACTTCAGGGCTTGGGGATGCTCCAGTGGTCTTGTCATTCCAGAGGAATTTGTGGCCTCAATGTCTCCAGGCTTCCTTTGAAGCTTTTCCGAGTCTGGCTTGGGGATGAGGGATTTTCCTGGGGTGACAAATGCGAGCAAAGTTCTTCCGGTGGGATTGGGAAAGGGTTTCACCCTTGGAAAGAAGGGAATTAAAATAGCGACACCTCCCATTATCTCAGGTGGATCCAAACCCCAATGTCCAACCTGGCCTCGGACATTCCCAGAGATCCAGGGGCAGCCACAGCAAATCTGGAAATTCCAGCCCAGCCCCTCCCCACCCTCCCAGCCAGGAATTCCTTCCCAAGATCCCAGCCCAATTTCCCCTTTCCCAGTGGAAGTCATTCCCTGTGTCCTGTCCCTCCATGCCTTGTCCCCAGTCCCTCTCCAGATCTTCTTTAGGGACTCTGAGCTTTCCCTGGATTTTTCCCTTCTCCAGGGGAACATTCCCATCTCTCCCAGAGCAGAAGGTCTCCAGAATCTTGGAAAAGAAATGAAAGGAATCCAAAAGAAATCTCCAAAAAGAAGGACATTGGAATTCTGTCACAGCTGGAGAAAAAGGGAATCTTTCCCACTGGTGCCAAGCAGAAGCCAATGAGAACCAAATTCCTCTTGATAATGAATTTAAGGGATCAGTTTTAGGGAAGGAAGAGGCCTGGATATGCTGAGGGGAATTTTGGGGGAAGAGCAGATGGGATAACTCGGGATGATCCAAGGTGGGCTGGACAGAACATCCCAACCACTGGAAAAACACCCGAATTCCCCCTTACCTTCAACACTCCAGTAAAACCAATTAATTTTTTTAATCTGAATTTGGAAGAACCAAGCGCTGGGCTTTTCAAACCTTCCTGAGAGAGGAAACTGGGCACAGCTAAAATCCATGATTCTTCCAGTAGGAATCTGAGCCAAAACTTTGGATCTTCTCCAGTTTAGATCCACATCTTTCCATATTCTTTGGGCATTTCACCTGGACTTTCATAAAATTTACAAATAAATCCTGGAAAATGAACTCTTTAGCCTTTTCTGGAGATCAAAGTGGAATGACAAAGCTCCCGGAAATGAACTCTCTGAGTCCTTCTTCGATGATCTTCCTGGGAATTCGTCCTGCTAAAGTGTCTGGAGTTTTCCTCTGCTCTGATCCTATCCTACAAATATTTCTCTGGAAGTGGAATAGCTGGAAAAGTGTTCTTGAATATTTGACCTGCACTTGATCCTATGACTCTACAAATATTGCGAGGAGAGTGGAAATGACTGGATTCCGAAATGCCATGGAAATCTGGGATTGATGGGTTATTTCCAAGGAATTCCAAAGATTTCAACTTAGAAAAGGTTTTGTCTGTGTCTTTGGAGATTTCCATGAGGAAAATTCTGTCAAGGAGTCACAGCTCCACTGAGACAACTTAGGGATCCAAAAGGATTAAAAACCTCGAAATAAGCAGCCAGAATGAATTCCAGGGGTTCTCCTTACCCTTATCCCAACACTAACCTCACGGGAGATGCTCCATGTGCTGAAGATCTTCCGGAAGGGAGACTAAAAATCCTGAAAAGGGGAGGGTCACCCTGGATTCGTCCCCAAATAGGGAACTTCTGACTCTCCGCAGTAGAGGGCAACGGCCCACACCCATGCTAGCCAGGCAATTCCAACGGGATTTGGGAAAAAGAACCATGCAGAATGTGGCTCAAAAAGAGCCAAAGCAAAGGGAAAAAATCCCTCAGCTCCAGGAGAAAGAGCTCCAAGTGTAGGGATTTGCTTGTCTTTGGGTGATTCCTTTAACATCCTAAAAAATTTTTAATCCTTTTGGATCTCCAAAGTTGTCCCAGTGGAGCTGCGATTCCCTGAGGGAATCTTCCTCATGGAAATCTCCAAGGAGCACAGACAAAACTGCTTTTCTAGGATTGAAATCTTTGGAGATTCCTTGGAAATAACCCATCAATCCCAGATTTCCATGGCCCACGGGGGGAAATCCAAAGCTCCATCCTCCCTTCTCCTCCTCCACACTCAACCTTAGATCATCTCTGAAGGATCTTTTTGGCAAATATTCCAAGGAATTGCTGTTTTATGCGGATGTATCCACTAAATCATGAAGCATTTTGTAGCATCCAGACAGGGCCTGGGAGTTAATTCCTTACAAAGAAAAAAAAAAAAATTGGAGGGACCAATCCAAGGAAAAACATCAGCAGGGAGAGAAAACAGACTGGGAATGCAGCT
Organism: Muscicapa striata striata; assembly: GCA_030060385.1. Taxonomy (NCBI): domain Eukaryota; kingdom Metazoa; phylum Chordata; class Aves; order Passeriformes; family Muscicapidae; genus Muscicapa; species Muscicapa striata. The sequence continues at coordinate 124,222 of JAREIS010000659.1, forward strand.
GGGCTTCTTCCCATGGGAAAAAACAGGGATAACCCCCTGGATGGATTCTGTTGGTTTAGAGAGAGTTTTCCATGTGGATACTTTTCTCTGGATTATTGGATTGTGTTTTGTCGTGGCATTTTTGGGATGGGGAACAGCAACAGGTACAGAGGTCGGGATGTGCCTCTGGAATAATTCCAGAGGTGCCAAGGAGGGGAAGCTCCACTTGGATTCAGGAGCTGCTGGAGAAGATGACATTCCCTTCTCCCAGCCAGCCTGGGAAAAACTGGGAATCAGATCCCAGTCTGGGAAAGGGCCACCATTCCCTGCCTGCTCCTGGGAAGTGCAGCATGAAATGGGAACAGAACAGGGAATTCCTGGGAATGCCTGGAATTGGAGGATCAATGCCTGAGCTCTGCCCGAGGGATTCAGGGATACGACAGCAGGGAAGGGGTTAAAAGCGGGATGCTGAAAAGGGATGAGAAAAGTGGGATGTTGGATAAGGCTGTGAAAGAGTGGGATCACAATATTCCAGTGGGATAGGTTTTGGGAACTTTGGTCAGTAGCTGAGCTCCGGAAAGGTGGGAGGAAAAGAATAATGGGAATGTATTCCAGAGATGATCCTTGTCCTCCTCTCTCTGCCAGGATACAGAACTGGAGGAAAATCACAGTGCCCTTGTGGTGAACCCTAAAGGAGCTGGGAATGTGAATCTGACAGGAAAATTTGGAATCTGGGACTCCATGGAGAGGCTGCTGAGGTTTGTCTGCCTCTAGGGTGACAATGTCCTGATGGTTTTCCATGTAAGAAATTGTATGGGCATGGAGACCTGACTCCACAGGTCTGTGGGTGATGGTTGAGGACATGGAATTCTGGAATCATAAATTCATGGAATGGGTTGGGTTGGAAGAGTCCTTACGGATTTTCTCATTCCCACTCCACTGACAAAGGGCACCCTCCCATGATATCCCCGAATGCTCCAGGAGAGCTGGGGAGGGACTGGGGACAAGGGAATGGCTTCCACTGGGAAAGGGGAGATTGGGCTGGGATCTTGGGAAGGAATTCCTGGCTGGGAGGGTGGGGAGGGGCTGGGCTAGAATTCCCAGATTTGCTGTGGCTGCCCCTGGATCCCTGGGAAGTATCCAAGGCCAGGCTGGATCACCTGGGATGGTGGGAGGTGTCCCTGCCAATGGGATGGGATGAGTTCAAGGTCCCTTCCCACCCAAACCATTCCATGATTCCATGATTTTAATGTCCAGGACTAGACTGGCTCTGGAGGCTCTGGCAGGTGGGGCACAGCGGTGGAAGGATGGAACTGTCCCTCCATCCATAAATCCAGTGCTCATCCAGCTCCAATTCCTTGGAGCAGGGCTCGGGATTCCTGGATCTGTCAGATCCAAAGACATCCAAAGGAAAAAGCTCTGGGTATTTTTAGGGATTTCCCTCCATGGAGAGAGGAACAGTAGAAGGAAACAGGATCATCCCACCTTTCCCAGCCTTCTCCTGTCTTCCAAAGGAGTTGCTTTGCAAATTCCATTTCCAAGATTTAATTCCTGGGATTCTTCCAAGTCCTGCTGTCATTCCAAGGGCCTCTCTTTATTTATATTTGAATTTTATTTAGCCCTGTCCCACTTCTTTATTTCCAACCCCATTAATTGCCAATTAAATGCCTCATCCCCAATTCCCGGGGGATGGGATGACCTTATCCTGGCGTCTTATCCCTGTCTTTGTTTATCCAGAATTTTGGAAAGACATCAAACCTTAACACAAAGGCCTCAGCCTATGGAGAAGGAGGCACATCCCAGGGGAAGCAATTCTAAAGGATTCATGCTTCTCTCCAGGAAAAAAACTTCCAAACTATTTTTTTAGAATTTAACCCAGAGCTGAAGGAATTCTGGTTTCTTTTAAAGGAAAATCCAAACTTGTTGGAAGCAAAATCTTCCATTTTTATGGGGAGATTCCTCTCTGTTTTTATTGGCATTTAAAGAGTTTAGGTGGACACTCCTAAAAATAGTCTTGGGGTCAGGATTTTGGTGATCTGGGATAAATCTCTCTTTCCAATATTTTAAACATCTTTCAATGCCAAAAATTCTAATTTTTCCAAAAAATATTTTTTTTTCATTTGAAAATCCCAGGGTTTGAAAGGTTTTGGTGGAAAAAAAAAAAAAAAAAAGCGGAAGAAAACCAAATTTCTCTCATTTTTGATGGATTCTCATCCAGCTCTGATTCAAAAGAGGACACATGGCTACGGAATTATTCATCCCAAAATTCAGAGGAAATGGGAATCCATTCCCCAACCAGTATCTCTGAGAATGCAAAGGAACTGGGAAATGTGGGGTTACGGGTTTCTCTGTGCATCCCGCTTTTCCTCAAATGTTTTGGGAGTGGGTCAGCGCCACTCCTGGAATTCCAGGAGTAAGGTTTATGGATACCAGGCTGGGAAGAAGCAGCCAGAGCCTCTCCACTACAAGATACATGGGAAGAGATTCCAGGATATTCCAGAGGAAACTGAGCTGGGATGGATTTTGTCCCTCCTTCTGCTTTTCCTGGGCCATGTCTGTCCCCAGCTCCATTCCCGCTCCATAGATTTTTCCCTATTCCTCCCCTTTCCACGATCTCCTAAAGAAAAAAAAATCAATAAATGAGGAACTAAACCCTTTCTTGGATCTTCTTCCAAGAAGATTCCCTAGGAGGGTTATAACCAAAGAATCCTGGGAATATTGAGTTTGGAAAAGCTCTCCAAGGTCATCCAAGTTGTGCCTGATCCCCACCTTGGCACTGAGTGCCGCATCCAGGAATTCCTTGGATATCTCCAGGGATGGGGATTCCAAACCTTCCTGGGCACTTCCAAGGCCTGACTGCCCTTTCCATGAGGAAATTCCTGCTGGTGTCCAACCTGAGCCTCCCCTGGCACAGCCTGAGGCCATTCCCTCTTTTACTGTCATTCCCTGGGATCAGATCCCAAATCCCACCTGGCTGTCCCCTCTCATCAGGGAATTTCAGAGAGGGAAAAGATCCCTCTGCATCCTCCTTTTACCAAGGTTGAGCCCCTTTCCCAGCTCCCTCAGGAATTCTCAAGCCCCTTCCCAGCTCTGTTCCTTTCCTTGGACTCTCTTGAGATCATCCATGTCCTTCTTTCCATGAGGAAACCCAGGATTTGAGGTGTCCCAGCAGTGCTATCATTCCCTGGTCCTGCTTCTACTCTGTTTTGGGTAAAACCCAGGATGCCATTGGATTCTTGCCCATCTGGGTGCATAATCAATGGAAAACGTCAAGGAGAACCTTAGGAAAACTGACCAGACTTCACCTCTCCTTGGGGATAAAAAAAACAAAAAACAAAAAACAAAAAAGGATGGAAAATCAGCCATTGGAACATTTCTGCTTTAATTTTGGTCTTTTGGAAAAAATCCAGTCAGGAGAACATGATCCCACAGCATCATTAAAACAGGACGTGAGAGAGAGGAGGGAAAAGAAAGCAGCAAGGAAAAGTGTGGAATAAAAAAAGGCATGGAAAAAAAAAAATTAAATAAATGGAATATCAGGCAGCCTGGCGGAATTCCAGGATAGTAGGCTCGTGGGATAATTAACTGGGAGAAAGGAGTTTGGCACAGGAGGAATTCTAGCAAAGGAAGGGCTGGGAGGAGAATGAAAATATGGGAAAACACCAGGAAAATCTATTCCAGAGGGGCATTGGGAGTGATTTTCCTGAGGGTGAGGGAGCTGAAAGGGTACCCAAAGGTAATTCCAGGCTAAGTCAGGGAGGAAAAGGGAGGTGGGAAACTCCGAGGGGGAAGCAAAGATCTGGAAAAGATTCCAGACTTGGTTGGAATTCAGGGATAAGCAGCTTCAAAATGTGCTTGGAACAACATTTCAGGAGAAAAGAAAGGACAGGCCACTGGGAGAGCAGGAATTCCTCACAACATTCCATCAGCAAGGTGTTCTGGGTTGATGTTGATGTTATGACTAGCTCCTCTTCCTGCCCCCTGCCCCATGGAGCTGCCGGCGGTGTGGCGGCCCCTCCCCAGGGCTGCCTGGCTGCTGCTGCTTTTGCTGCCCCGGCTGCTGCTGCTTTCTTGCTCCAGCTGCTGCTGCTTGCCCCCCCCTCCCCCCCCGGCTAGCTAGGCTGCTTGCCCCCACTTGCTACCTTGCTGGTTATCCCGGCTGCCCCTCTTTCTCCCTCCCTTCTTCCCCCTCCTCAAGATCAGAACCGGCTTCCAGAGGAAACGGATCTGAACCTCAGAGACTGCCTCTGGAAGCTTGCCAAAGAATCTCTGCCGCCCTTCCCAGTGAAGATCTCCGAGATATCTCTCTCTCTCCGTGAAATTTGTTTTTTTTGGTCATCCGGGTCTGACTGGGAAGTGTTTTCTCTTGTGTTTTGCTAATAAGTAAGTTTTTTCCACTTTGCCCCTGAGGAGAATTCTTTCTGAGTTCTTTGGGAGGTTTTCCCCAAAATTTGTCCTAAACTTGGACACAAGGAAAAGAGGCAAACAAAAACAAGGAGGGAAAAGAAGGGGGGAAGATATATTCGGAAAATCGGGAATTAACCTGTGAAAGTAGTTTCTGGTAGGGAAGAAGTAGGGAAATATATGGAAAATTGGATCAGAAGTGGAATTGGAATAGGAGAGTTACAAGGGAGCAAACTGGATTTGCAAATCTGAGGAACCGGGGTGAGAGCAGGAGATCTGGGAAAAGGGAAAAGTTGTGCCAGACCTTCCAACAGCCAAAAGGATGGGAATCCTGGGAATTCACATTGTGGAAGTGTGAGCTGTGACTCCAGAGTAATAATTGGATGAGTATGAGGAGAAAGGATTTGAGAGTGAGCCTGAAGCCTGGAAACTGAGATTGAGCATCCAGGAAATCTTCCTGGAAATCAGGAATGTCACCCTCTGGAGTAACCATCCCATAAAGAAGTGAGGGAATAATGGGAAGTTGTGGCTGGAAGTGGCCAAAGCCAGGTTGGACATTGAGACTTGGAGCACCCTGGGAGAGTGGGAGATGTCCCTGCCCATGCAATGGGGTTGGAATGGGATTTAAGCTCCTTCCCAGCCCAAGGAATTCCAGCAGGGATGATGAGGATCAGCATCTCCAGCTCTGCTCACAGATTTCCTTCTCCATTTCATCCCTCTTTTTCCTCTCAAATGATGGCTCAGCTCATGAGCTCGGTGATGATGAGGCTGGAAAAAAAAAAGCCAGACTGTGAAAGGATGGAAAATTGTAGGAATTTCCCCATGGGGACAGCAGTGGCTCAGCCACGGGAAGGGGATGGTGAGGGGAAAAACCTCGGGAAAAAGCAGAGTTCCAGAGGAAAAGTGGGATCTGGGGCACAGAGAGGATGATGAAGGTTGTCTTTGGTCCTGGGTCCCTCTGTGGCAGCAATCGAGTGGGAAACGATTCCCACACAGTATCCAGCATTCAGGTGTCACATCCCAACCTCTGGAATAAACATTCCTGATCCTCCAAACAGCCGGCAGCACCACAGATCAGGTTGGATGCAGGCAGCATCCAGAGCAACTCTCCGGCTGTGGAGGGGGCCGGAATTCGGGAGGTCAAAAAGCCGGGGAGGGGGGGACAAAATTCCATAAAAAAGACAAATCCTTGTTCTCCGAGCGGCAGAGATTTCATTGGAAACCTCACAGGCAGTGAACTTGGCCGGAGCAGCACATTCCCTTTCCATGGCTGCATCCCTCACAGCTTTCGCCCATTCCTCAAGTTCCTTCTCCCTGCTAAGCCGTGACACTTCTGCCTTCACTGGCCAGAGTTCCTTCTCATCCCGCTCCCTGCAGCGGCCTGGCCTCGGGAAGCATGGGGACGGAGTGTTTTCTTAAGGATTGTTTAGCGTTTACTCCTCCAGAGCACTTGTGTATTTTCTTCCAGCCCACTCACACTCCCAGCAAGAAAATTCCCGGGCCAGGGCTCCACGCGTGTCCTTGGCACCCCAGGATTCCCCGGCTTTATCCCAAAACTGCGGGAGACAACTGTTATTGGAAAAGAAAACATCCATGTCAGGCTGTTCCCCACTCCCCTGCCCCAGCCTGAAAGTCCCAACTCCTTGTCCCGAGTCTTTCTTGGAGAGCAGTTTCACATTCCGGAGCTCAGATCGTTCCTGAAGATGCCAAAGGAATTTGGTTGCTCAGCTCGCAAGGAAATACTTGGAAATTAGGTGTCCACATATCTGTGATGGCTCCGGATATTTCCACAAATAACGTTTTCCGACAGATCCTTCCTTTTCCAGATTTGCAAGGGAAAGTCCTGAAAAGCCGCTGGAAAAGCGGGATGTTGAGGAATTGAGGGGTTTCTTTGTCCCGGCATATCCAGGCAGCAGCATTCCCGTAGAACCTGGTGGGAAGAGGAGTCGAGGTCATCTCAACCCTGTTTTCCATAAGGAAAGGAGGAACTGAAGGAAAAGGAGAAACTTGTAGGAGAATTAAAGCTTAAATTTAAACTGCCCAGGGAAGTTGGTGATGTCCCATCCCTGGAAGTGTCCAAAACCGGGTTGGATGGGGCTTGGGGCTTGGGATAGTGGGAGGTGTCCCTGCCCATGGATGGGGTGGAATGGGATGGAATTTAAGGTCCTTCCAACCCAAACCATACCAGGATTCTCTGATAAATTCTGATTTCTCAATGTCATCACTATGAGGTGATTAGTTTCCTATCCAGGATTTTATTCCCTGTCTGGCCACAGGACTTTGCTGGACAGAGGGGAACAGGCCTGGGGTCCTTCCCATAGGAATTTTTTAGGAGAACATCCCACTCTTGGGAATGCCATTCCCAAAAATCCCCTCACTTCTTCCAACAACCATGGCTGGCCCTCGGAAGAGTTTTGTAGGGAAAGAAGTCTCTCCACACCCTTTGTCTGCTTCAAGGTCATGGATCACAAGGAATGTGATCAAACCTCATCCACACATCCCAAACACCCTCCATCCCAAACCCACAGAGGCGGGAGCAGAAGGATTTCCAAGCATGAGGGTCTCAAGGTGAAATGAAGAGAGAGAGAAAAAAAAAGTTGGATGCACTCTCAGGAAAATATTAGTGAGGGAATGTGTGGAGCTTTGGAATGGTGTCCTGATGGGAATGGTGGAAGTCGCTTGACTTGAGGGCTTCCAAAATGGGACAGGACAAAGCCCTGGGAGGTTGCAGAATCTGGAAAATCCTGGGGTCAGCGGATGGACCCAGTGACCCGGCGGGATGGGGCTTTTCCATCCCTGATTCCAGTGAGTCTCTGAGAACCCTCCAGACTTTTGGGAGCCACGGAGCCGAGGAGCCACGGACACAAATCCCACAGCAGAAGGTTGAGGTCATTCCAGACCTCTGGTCCCTTTGGCAGCACAACCGTTGGAGCTGGGATTCCCTCCAGTGTCTCCTTTGGTGCCTTTAGGGGCTCTCAATTAAATCCTAGCCCAGAAATCTCTGTGCAAGCGTGGATCCAAGCAGGAAGTGGAACAAAAAATTCCATAAATTGTTTTTATCCAGTTCATTCCATGCATGAAAGCGGAATTTTGCCATTCCCACCTGGAGACCTGTTTGGATATTTGAACATATTCATGGATGATTCAGGAATAACTGGTATTTTCCCTTCTAATCTCCTGTTTGGGACAAATTCTTTCGGAATTCTAAAAGGATTTAGTGAGAAAAGGTGTGGAAGTTGCTGAGGACTCCATGTGGGAAAAATCCTGTTTGCAATAATGTTCATTTGTCGCTCTCCTGAGGAAATCCAACAGCCACAAGGCTGGAATGACAAACGCAGACAGTTTGGATTTGAAATCTCACAGGATGATAATTCTAGCAGGGAAAAGGGCTCATTTTAAACAGGAAAACTCCTTAAAAAAGCATCTGATCTTGTCAAATGGGAGATTTTTAGGATTTTTTTGTTGTCGTCCTTATTATCAATATATTCCAAAGTTTCCAGTGATTTGGATTTGTCATTTTGGGAAGCAAAACTCTGTAGAAAAGGCCTGAATTTTTTAAAAGTGTTTGAGATGAAGCTATAAAATTAAAAGAATCAGGAATTTTAAAGTTAAAACACCTAGAAGGTGTTGGTTTTGGAATATCTTGGTTATCCCTGCATGTCAATCCCAAAAAGAACCTCTGCCTTGGAATGAAGTGGAGGTGAAGAGCTTTGGGAATGGCTTTGGAAAACCTGCTCCTGCACAATTTGCTTAGCTCAGAAAATACACCGAGATTTGCAGTGGAGGGAATAATTAACCAGGCAGGAATGAGCCCTGGATGTGCCACAAGAGTAATATCCAGAATATTAAAATATTCCCAGCATGGAATTTCTTAGCCTGTTGCAAGGAGGTGAAATCCAGGATTGAAGGGATTAAACTTGTAAGGGGAAGATGTGAAAATGTTTCAGCAGTACTGAGGGAATAAAATTTGCTGTGATCAGGGGTGATGAGTGAGAAACTGCAGGATATCCAGACCTGCCACATCCATGGGAAATAATCATGGGATCACGGAATGATTTGGGTGAGAAGGGACCTTAAATCCCATCCCATTCCACCCCATCCATGGGCAGGGACAATTCTCACTATCCCAGGTGGATCCAAGCCCCCCCCCAATGCTCAACCTGGCCTTGGGAATTGCCAGGGATCCAGGGGCAGCCACAGCAAATCTGGGAATTCCAGCCCAGTCCCTCCCCACCCTCCCAGACAGGAATTCCTTCTCAAGATCCCAGCCCAATCTCCCCTTTCCCAATGGAAGCCATTCCCTCTGTCCTGTCGTTCCATGCCTTGTCCCAGTCTGTCTCCAGCTCTCCTGGAGCCCCTGCAGGGACTCTGAAGATTCCCTGGAATTTTCTCTTCTCCAGAGGAACATTCCCAGCTCTCCCAGCCTGGCTCCAGAGCAGAGGGGCTCCAGCCTTGGAGCAGCTCCGGGGCCTCCTCTGGACTCTCTGCAGCAGCTCCACGTCCTCCTGAATTTGGGATCCAGGGCTGGGGCAGCTCTGCAGGTGGGGTCTCACCTGAGCACGGGGGAACAGGGACACAATTGCCACCTTTCCTTTTGGATCAGCCCAGGCCCCATTCCAGCCTCATCCACAACATCCCAAATCCTCCTCCCAGGGCTGCTCCAGCTGTTCATCTCCATCCTGGTTAATTTTGGGCCAGCACCAAGGATCTGCCCAACTTCAGAGCATGAGACCCCACCAAAGTCCACGAACATCCTGGATCTGCTTCAGAAAATCAGGAATGCTGCTCCTGGACAGAGCAATGATCGTTCTTGTCAATCTCATGATTTTTTCCTGCTTTTCAGAGCCAATTTTGTTGCCTTTTTGCTGTCAGGACATGAAATGGTTTTTTTTGGGGCCTTTCTGCTCCCAGTTTTCCTCTCTCACCCTCCAGCTCACACCCAGGAGTTATACGCAGGAGTTGGTAGAACCTGAGGGAGCAGAGCCGAGTAGGTGAGGATTCCAAAAAACTGGAACCTCTTCCAAGCTGGGATGAGACCAACTCATCCTTGAAAAATCTTCCCTAAAAATTCTTTGCCTACAGTGCTCAGATTCCAGAGGAATTCAGCAAAGGAATATTTTTTGGGTGAGATTTAAGGGTGGGAATTTGCTCTGAAAGCATGGAATTTTCCAGAAAAAGTAATTAAGCAAAGGAGCTTTTTCTGGGTGGGATTTTAGGGTGGGAAACACTCTGCACAAATGAAGTTTTCCGGAAAGTGTTGTCAGTGATTCCATAGAAATTCCTCTCCTGTGTTTGGGCTAAATTTGTTTGCCGGGATTCATTTGAAGGTCATCCTTTTGGGAAGACATGAACTAAAATTCCGGTAGCCACTCCCAGTTATCCAAATTCTCTCTTTCCTGAAGAAAAAGGAGGTGGAAGCTGCTTTCCAGGCCAAAATCTGATTCATAATCCGCCTTCCCATGCTTATTTTTCCTGTAACTTTTACTGGACACAGTTCTTCCCTTGGATCCAATCATCCTCTTCCCTTCCCATGCCTATTCCTTCCTAAAATTGTGCTGGATCAAATAAGCCGAGGTGCCAGAAGCTGAGCTCAACTGAGAGACTCTGTTTTCAGTGAAATTGGGGAAATTTGGATTGAAAAGGCAAGGAGGGATGAGGAAAAGCCATTTTTTGGGATGGGTGGAAACCATGAGTCACAAAGGATCAGGGATGGGAAGAAAAGGAGGAGGAAATGCTGCTCTGATGGGTCATTTTCCATCCCCACATGCGTCTAGGAAAGCTGGACTCGCATCCCTCAGCTACCTTTTGGATCAAAGTTGTCACTCGAAACTAAGAAATTCCAGGATTTCGGCTCCTCCTTTTAACCACGCCAGCCTAGGAAGCATTCCTGATTTTTTTCCTGCTTTCCACCGCCACCTCCTCGCCATCTTCTTCCATTTAACAGGAATATCAAGTTAGAGGCTCGTTAAGCCTCAGGCTCATTAGGAGAAACCGAAGCTCCTGGGGTTTGCCTGGAATAGTCAGTATCTGATAACAGAAGCTGACACCAGATTTTTTGGGAGTTCTTAGGATCAAGGAGAAATCGGCTGGAATCCTGGGATGAAAGGAATTGGAAACCAATCAGGAAGAGGCAGTGGTTTGTGTCAGGCAAGGGCAGCTTTTACTAAAAAAAATCCCACAAAATTCTCTGATCTAAGGAACAGACAGCTCTGTCATTTAGGACAAGAAGAAATGGCCTCAAATGTGTCAAGAGAGGCTTAGGTTGGATATTTGGGAAAATTTCTCCCTGGAAAGGCTGTCTAGGCTTGGAAGAAGCTTCCCAGGGACAGAGACCCCAACCCTGGAGGGATCAAAATCCAAGTGGATGTGGCACTTGGGGACATGGGTCTGCAGTGGCCTTGGCAGTGATGGGAATGGTTGAAATCGATGGGCTTGGAGGGCTTTTCCATCCTGAATTATCCAGAGATTTCCTGGATTTCTGATGTCACGAGGGGCAGACCCCAGGCCCTGTGATATCCAGTGGTCAGAACATTCAGTGATTCCAGCTGGGAAAGACAGTTCCAGGGATTTCCAACGCAACGTTCTCCCCAGTCCCACCAAGGCCAGGCCTTTCATCTCCTTTCCCTGCATCCTGAAAATTCAGGTCCCCCTTTTCCCTCTGTCCTCTGAGGGATGGATAATCCATCCCCCTGGGAATTTCCACCTCCCTGGAAGTTCGGAACTGCTCTGTTTTGAGGGAACCAGCAGAGCAGGTCCTTATTTCTGTCCCAATAACTTCCCTTTAGAGGGAAAAACCTTCAGAGTCTTTGACACCCATGGAAGCTTTGCTTCCACTCCATCCCAGCTGACATTTCCAGCCTCTGACTCCACCAGGAATGGGCTCCAACTTTTGTATTTTTATTTTCCCCCCTCTCTCCCTCACTTGCGGGGCCACCCAGACCCAAAACCGAGCTCCAAAACTCCGAGAGGCCCTCGGAAGGAGGAAGCAGCCGGAGTTGGCAGCTGGAGCAGCCCAGGCACAAAACTCATCCTTTGTATAATATATTTATCTTGGAAAACGGGATTTTATTCAGGCTGTCCAAGAATCCAAGTGCTGAAACCAACACTAAGTCAACAGCACTTAGAGTAATGAAATAAATTCTTCAGGACAATCCAGCCCAAGGGATTGACAAGGAGGGGGAGACCGGGGTTGTTTTTATTAACATTCCTTCATTCCTGCAAATCGACATTGTCTGTATTTCTTGAATGCGGCCTATGGGGAGACACCGCGCAAAGCCTAGGCCGGAGTTTGTTTAGTCTGCTGCCTGCGGCAAAGGAAAATAAAAAGCTTAATAAAAGATTTCCTTCTGTGGGAGCCCCTGCGATTCACAGCTTGGAAGATAAGGGGGCTGTTTGGAGGAAGGGATAATTCTCCATCCCAGCAGAGATGGCATTCCAAGCCAAGGGAACTGGAATTTATCTCCAGCCTCTGGTTAACCACAGGCCTGAGTGAAAGCCACCAGGGCTGAAAGCTTAAATTGTTCTTAATTGTGCTGTAAAGCTCAAAGGAAAATATTTTTGATGCTCCGGCTTTTTAATCTAAATATGATTTAAATTCGGCTGTGCCCTTTTCCTCCTGACAGCACTACATCAATCCTTGATTTCATGACCTCTTGCCTGGAATTCTGCCAGGAGTTCCATCGGATTGGAAACTGTATTTGGAGCCTGATTTCTACTGGCCTTAAAACTTCGGGATTGGGTTATGCTGCAGCTGCAGAATGTGGTTCTACTTCTGAGCCTTTCATTTACCTGGAGAGAGGTTTCATCCCATTATTCCAAGATACTGTAGCCATTGTTCCTTTGCTCAGGAATTCTGTGCAACAGATATTCCAGGTCCTGAGGAATTATTTTTTTAAAAAATGGAAATATTCTTTAGCTTTGGGGGTTCCTTGGAAATGGAAAATTCCCTTGGTTCTGGTGTTTTCTCTTCCAGACCTCCAATCTGCCTCTCCCGTCCTGTGGCTCCTCACAAACCAGGGATCCAGAATTCCATACAACTTCTTCCTGGTGTTTCCTCCCCAAGCCAGGAAAACTCCAGGATTTTGCAGTCCAGAACAAACAGGAGGAAAAGAATTCCCAAATCTTCTCCCACTTTTTTTTTTTTTTTTCCTCCCCAGCAGGGAAATAAAAGCAGACAAAAAATTCCTTCCACAGATGTCCTGCATGAGGAAAAATCCAATCAAAGGCTTTGCAGGGACCCTGAGGAAAATCCAAGGAGATCCCTTGTGTCTCTTGCATCCCACAATCCTGTTTTTTTCATAAGTCCATGATGCATTGGCTTCCTCATCCTCAAAACGCACAAGTCAAAGTCTCCCAAAATTCAGGCCAAGAATTGCAGCCCAGTTAAACTTCCAAGAGCTTTCATGGCCAAATCCTTGGAAATTCAAAATAGGGGAAAATGATCCTTATATTCCAGCAGACCATGGATGGGATTTCACCAGATTCCTATGGTACCTAACTCTGGATCATTTTAGATGGGAATGTTTTCCCTAAATCCCTTTTATTTATTTTTTTCCTTTGTTCCACCTGGGAAGGAGTTTAGCTCTTGCATTGTCTCTAAACCCACCATGGCATTGGTGTGGAATTGTTGGATGTTCCAGAAAATTCCAGGCAGTTATCTGATTCTGGTTGTGTCACCATTCCTCCCCTTTCACTCTTATCCATCTCTGCTTTAAGAATGGGATCCATGGAGTGTAAAATCCCTACAGTTTGGGCCATTTGGAGTTAATATTCCATATTTCATTTTTTTTGGGGTCCGATTTTGGTGTCTGAACCTACTCTGGGCACAACTGATCCACTGGTGACCTCATTCCTGGAATTCCGGGAATTCCAAGATTGGATTGGCCCCTAATTCAGGCCTAGAGGAGAAGCTCTGTCCTTAAGGCCACTGTGGGGAAATGTCACCCCTGGATCACTGGAGATTCTGACTCTTTATTTTATGGAGGAAGAATGTTTGGGTTTTCCTGAAAGATTTGGAGTTTATTCACCTTGTGGAATCTCGGGATGGGATGGGATCGGGTGATCAGGCTCTGAGCACCTTATCCTGACAATCACTAAAGCCTGTATGAACACAGTTTGAGATTTAAAACTAGGAAAAAATTCCTCCCTCTGAGGATGGCCTTGGATTGGAATTCCCAGATTTGCTGCGGCTGCCCCGGGAACCCTGGAAGTGTCCAAGGCTAGGCTGGATCCACCTGGTCCACCTGGACCACCTGGGAGGTGTCCCCCTCATTCGCAGGGGGTGGAATTAAACGATCTTAAAATTCTCTTCCAACCCATTCCATGATTCCACGATTTTATGAACATGATTCTCATACCCCAGGATTTCTTCCCAAAACTCCAGGAAATAATTTCTTTTCTATTTTTAGAGGGGAAAGATCTCCTTTTGTTTTCCTTCTAAGGCTTTTTGTTCCCCCTTCTCCCCCCCACCAAGTTATTTCTTTCCATCCAGACTGTCCCCTTCAGGTAGGACTTCTTTAGGAATTCTGGGGGGTTGGATGATGCTGGGTTCACTGTGTCCCTATCCTAATTATTTAAGATTAGACAGGTAACCAGCAAGAATAGGAGAGACAAAAGAGGCTCCTTCCAGATCTCAGTTTATTCCTTGCGGTGGCATGGCAGAAAGCGAAAGAGGAAGCCCCTCCCCAGGGACCGAGGTATTCAGGAGAAGGGAGTGGGAGGGGGCTTGGCTGAGAGCCAATGGGATGAGGACACTTGGCCCAGGGTCCAGACACAGGAAGGCCAGGGGGACAGGAAGGTCAAGGGGACAGGAGATGGGTCACGGGACAGGAAGGAGGACAGGGGACAGGGGACCGGAAGGCAGCAGGGCAGGGAGACAGGGGACCGGAGGGAGATGGGCAGGGTAAGTTCAATTATTCCTTTTATCTCCTTATATCAAATTACAACATCTCCCCATTTTTTGTTTTTTAAGTAGGGGGATGATATTAGATTAATTCTAATCCGAATTATTATTTTGTCCACCATTTGTAATAAGTGGGAGAGTTAGATTGTTTTATATTTTTCATCTCTATATGATTGTCTACGGAGGTAGAAGGAATTATACCATTAATGGCCCTAAAAATTAAATGACGTAGGATTCCAAATGCCATTATTACAAGGAAAAGAATAACAATGAACAACAGAAGTGTTTTAACTATAGAAGTCCACCACCCAGAAAACCCCCAGCCCTTGAACAGTTCATTGAACCAATCTTCTGATTCTTGCTGCACTTGTCCAATCAGGCGGTTCATATCTTGAAGAGCAGCGTGAACATTGGGAGCTTTAGAAGTCAGGATCATACAGGAAAGTCCTTCAAATTCCTGGCATTCATGTCCGTGCAGTAGCAGGAGGAAATCTATAGCAGCACGATTTTGGAGTGTTGCCTGCCTGGTAACTTCTTCATCTTCTAGGAGGGAGCTTATGGCAGTTGAGGTTAAATTTGTCTGTTTAACAACCCAACACTCCAGGTGACCTAATTCCCCTAGAGCCTTAACTGCTGCAACCCACGGAAGGAACACAGACACAGCTATTCTTTTTGATTTAGCCTAATGGAAAATTTCTGCATCACAATTCGGGTCCAGATTTTCAGCACTTTTCTTTTGTATTTTATTACCTGATTTATTTTTGTGTGTCCAATCACTAATTAAGGTTTTGTTGGGTGCTAACAAGGACAACCGCCCTATAGTGCGTGGCCCTCCTAGAAGCCGAGAAGGAATCCCAGCCCACGCCTGGTCCGCACAAATTAAAAACAATCCCTTTGGTAGAATTTTGGGACTTGAATGAACTGGGTCCTTAGCTGGAGTATGGTTTAAACTACTACACCACTTTTTGGCCACAAATTCCATACGAAATTGTCATATGAGATGGAAATCTTTCGTGTCAGTAGGTTTTGGATGAATGCTAAAATGAATGCAGTATGGTGCTGGGTAGGATCCAAGCAGCTCTAACTCTTGGGATTCCTGGGCTGCTTTGGGCAATTTTGGCAGCAGCTCCTTTAAAGGATTTCTGCGTGGGACGATCCACGCTGCTGCCAAACTGTTCAGTGTTAACAAGAAGACAACTTGGATGGGGTTCTTCACAGGGTTGAGTGGAGGATAGCTTTTTTCTAAAAGGAAAAACAAACATTTTAAAACATGTTATGAGTCTCTGTCTGTTGGAGGGTATCCCTTTATGAAGTTTTTGTGTCCTTTCTTCTGTGGCGTCTTCTTTTCAAAGCAATGGTTACTTGCTTCTCATCTCCTTCTGCTGGATCTGGAGTTTTGGGAACAAAAGGTTTAACCCATTTCCATCGAGGGCCTGAGGGAGTGGATGCGCATGCATAACCCTTCCCCAGGTTACCAGCTCATAGGGACCTTTGGTTTCCCATGTTTCTGGATCCCTAATCAAAACTCGTGGATGCTGAGACAATTTAAACTGTTTACTGTTGTTAAAATGACGGACCACAGGAGGACTCATATTTTCAAATGAACCATTTAAGAAATTGATTGTGAACAAAGCTTTACAGAGCTTTTGTTGTGGAGACATCCACACAGTTGATGCTCTGCCTAGCTAGAACCTGTTTGAGAGTCTGGTGTGTACGCTCAATGACAGCTTGGCCTGTAGCGGAGTCTGGGATGCCTGTTTTGTGTTCAACTCCCCACTGCTGGGCAAATTCCAGGAACTCCTTGGAAGTGTAAGCGGGGCCATTATCTGTTTTTATTTCCCTAGGGATCCCGAACACTGAGAAGGCTTGTACTAGGTGTTGTTTTGCATGTACAGCCCTTTCCCCTGCATGAGCGGAGGCATAAACTGCACCTGAATATGTGTCAATACTCACATGAACATATTTGAGGTGTCCAAAACTAGGAATGTGTGTGATGTCTGTCTGCCACACCTCACAACTGCCAAGGTCTCGGGGATTTACTCCCATACCTAGCAATGGCATGGCCTGGAGCTGGCAGCTGGGACAGGTGGCCACAATAGCCCGAGCCTGACTCCGTGTTAGCTGGAACTGATGGACCAGACCCGGTGCATTTTGGTGATATTGCTGGTGGCTCAGCTTTGCCTGTTGGAAGATGTCAGGGAGGCGTGCCTTTTCAGCTGGAGCTGCAAGAGTCTGCCATACGATTCCCTTCTGTGATCTCACCTGGCAATTCCATGTGTGATCTTACATGCATCACATAGAATGGATGCTCTCTGTGTGAAACCAAATAGATTCGTTTTGACAGCAGCCTAAAGAGATGCTCATTATCGATGTCTTTGAGCACTGCCTGCTCCGCTCTGGATACTACCCCAGCAACATAAGATGAATCTGTTACCAAGTTAAAAGGCTCTGAGAACTTCTCAAAGGCTCTCGCAACTGCAGCCAGTTCTGCTATCTGGGGTGACCCCTCCACAAACTCAACATCAGCTTCCCAATGCTGAGTCTGGGGATTCCTCCAAGTCATCACCGACTTGTGAGAGGCCCCGGATGCGTCTGTGAACACTGTGAGTGCCTTGAGTGGTCTCCTGCTCCTCTTCTCACAAGGAATGAGGTGGAATTCCTCATTGAACAACTTATGAGCTGGGCTGTGAACAGATATCTGTCCACTGTAGCTATCCAGAGATATCTGGAGGCTGGCATTGCTCTGTAGCAAATGCTCAAACATCTCTTTTGTCAGCCTTTCAGGAGAATTCCTTCCCTCCCCAGAAAGTTTAATTGGCAGGAGAATGCATGTGAAATCACAACCAGACATCTCACGCAGCCTCATCCTTGCTTTCTGAATCAGCTGAGCCATAAGCTCTTGTGGCTGAGTAATAGTTTTGGATCTTTGATGGGAGAGGAAGACCCATTCTATGATTAAGAGTGAGTCTCTCTGCCCCTCAATCCACTGAAATATTAAACTGTGTAAGTGTGGCAGCTTTCCCAAAACAATGAATTTGAAAGGCAGTTCTGGTTGATAGTGGTGAGCCTGCCTCTCAGACAGAGCTTTCTGTATCTTTTCAATTGCAGTTTTTTGCCTCTTGAGCCAGTTCCCTGGGAGAAACCAGCTCTCTCTCCCCTTTCAATAAATGAAAAAGGGGTTGTAGGTCCTCATTAGTGAGGCCTAACCAAAGTCTTACCCAATTCAAAGACCCACACAGGGATTGGAGATCTGCTAGGGTTTTAGGATTACAACTAATTTCCAGTTTTTGTGGGACAATGATCCATGCAGTGATCTCTAAACCCAGATACTTCCAAGGTGGCATTCTTTGAACCTTGTCTTCCTGTAATTGAAATCCAGCAGAGGTTAAAACTTTAACTACTAGGTCAAGTGTGTGTTGGAATATTAAGTTATCAGGAGCACATACAAGCACATAATCCATATAATGTAAAATTATGGCTTCTCTTCTCTGCGCATGCACAGGGGACAACAATGAAGCTACATACCACTGGCAGATAGTAGGACTGCACTTCATGCCCTATGGAAGCACCTTCCAGTGGTACCTCTTCATTGGACCTTCTCTGTTTATTGAGGGTACTGAGAATGCAAACCTAGGAGCATCTTTAGGGTGTAATGGGATTTGGAAAAAGCAATCTTTGATGTCTAATACTGCCAATTGCCAATCTCTAGGTAATATAGTGGGAGAAGGCATCCCAGGTTGAGGAGACCCCATGTCCTGAATTACTTTATTTATTTCCCTAAGGTCATGTAATAATCTCCGCTTGTCTTTCCCTGGTTTTTTTATTACAAAGATTGGAGAATTCCAGGGGCTTGTTGTTTCTTCTATGTGATTTTTTGCCAATTGTTCCTCTACAAGTTCTTCAAGTGCCTTTAACTTTTCCTTTTTTAATGGCCACTGTGCTGTCCAGATAGGTGTGTCATTTAGCCATGTTACCTTCTGAACAGGGCACTCCACAGTAGCCAATTCTAAAAATCCTGAGGAGTTTTTGGAATTATCATTTTGATTCCCCACTGGGACATGGAGTCTCGCCCCCACAGGGGACACTTGTAATCTATTACAAATGGACAAACACTGGCCAATCTGCCGTCTGGTCCTTCAATTTGTACAATGCTTTTTGATATTTTTGCCAATTTAATTCCTCCTATACCCTGAATTTTCCCAGCCACATGTTGCAATTCCCAATGTGAAGGCCACATCCCTTCAGGTATAATAGTTACATCTGCGCCCGTATTCAGAACACTCTGCACATGTAGATGGTCTGACCCATTTGTCAGATTGCATGCTAGAGAGGGTTTGTCCTCATCCACCATCTCCACCCAGTAAACCTCTGGTGACTTTTCATTTGCTGTGACATCTTTTGGAATGGGAAAGGCCTGGGCCAGAATTTGCCCTGCACACAAGTAGAATGGTGGTTGAGAACAACGTGCTAATATTATAACACAGGATATTTCTCCTTTCATGATCATAGGAGCTATTTCAACTTCTAAAGGTGTGTGTGCTGTGTCTCCCACAACAAAATACTCACTCTCCATGTGGCAAACCGTCATATCAATAAAAGGGCTGGCCAGGTCCATGGTAATAACGTTCCACTCAGTAGATCTGAAATAAAAACCTTTGGTAGTCTCAAGCCTCACACGGCCACAAGACTGCCTGACTTGGTTAATAGAACATTTGACATTTACATTATCTGGTATACCCACACAGTTCATCTCATCCTCCCCCTTTGTTTTTAAGAGAGAGGCTTTTGCCAGTGTATAGCCTGCAGAATTTATATCCTGGCGCTTTATGGTGTTTATGGCAGGCCTGCGCCCCAATACTAGTTTTTTGTTTGCTGAATTTCTTCTGTTTCTTATTCTGAGGACAGTCTCCATCAAAATGTCCTTGCTGCTGGCACTGGAAACAGGTGATGTTCTGCAGCTGCTCAGATGACATCTGCGGCTTCTTCATCTGTGGTGTTTCAGCTGCTGAAGGCTTAGGTGATGCTGGCCTTGGGATCCTCTCTGGTGCACTGAACAGTTCTGCTTTGCTGGTGCAGGCTTCTATCATCTGCTCTAGGTTGGTTGTGGATACAGTGGAAGGCTCAGAATAACTCTCCGACAGGGTTCATTGGCGTTTTTCTGTGCTAATTCCTTAATCAGTTCTGCCTGCATGGCTGGATTGTGCACTTGTCTCTCCCCTTGTGTCTTTAACCAATCTACAAAGCTTAAAAAATTCTCAGAAGAATATTGTTTAACATTAACATAACTACCAGTTACTTCAACTGTTGGTAATTTGATAAAGGCTTTTCCAGCTATATCACAAACTTTATCCAAAATAAATCTAGGCAATAACCGAGTTTGCTTTGCAGGGCAGTGTAATTCCCCTTCCCCACATAAATGATCTAATGTAATTTCATTATCATCTGAATCTTTGGAATTTTCAGGATTTTGGTGAAGTTCTGTTAAAAGAGTGCTTAAGGAACGTTTCCAAATATTAAACCATAATTCATACTCAGCTGGAGTTAGCAAACACTTGAAAAGGTCCTTTAAATCATGTGGAACTAACTCATTTGATGTAAAAGTTGCTCTCATAATTCCCTTAAATATTTCACTCTGTCTCCCAAATTCCCTTTGTACCTTACAAATTTCTTTCTTATCCTGGCATGATAATGGTTGGTAACTTCTCTTGCCATTTTTTTCTACCTAAATAGACTACCGGAGCACCTTCTAAAATGCGGTCAGGTTCAGGGTTAATCATTAGCTGAGGGGTTAAAGTGTTGTTCTCTGTCTCTGAAGGCCGAACCTGTTTAATCAAGCCACATCCTTCCCCTCCCCCTCCTCCTGCCCCCCTGGGGCTTTCTTTGTCCTCGCTCCTGGTGTGGCTGAAGGGATTAGTTGGTGTAGGGTTACAAGATGGAAAGAATGGGTTAAAGGAACTAGGGAAATATTGAGCAGGAAAAGGTGGTGAAGTCAGAAATGAATTATATTAAGAAGAAGGCATATTACCATAAGAAGGTGCTACATGTTTTTCTCCCTGGACCAGAGAAAGGGTATTTTCTAAATTAGAATGGTCTGGAGGTGAAGATGAGAGAGAGGGATAAAGTAAATAATTTGTAGCAGGCTGCTCAGAAGTTTCTAAGTCTCTATACATTGGGGAATCTTTGGATTTAGTAGTTTCTTGAGGTATTTCGAATTTCTGTTTTAATTCAGGGACAAAGGGATCAGAATTGGGTAAAGAGGGTTTTAAAGAATTTTTCTGTGGCTGATCTTTGTTTTCTAATTGTGATAATTGTTTGCGAATATTTAAAAATATGGGCAGGAATAAGGCAGCAGTGGTACTACCTTTCTCTATTTTAGAAGTTAATAAATCTCCAACACTGTCCCAAAATAAAACCGAATTAATATTTTGTTTTTCAAAGTTTATAACTTCTTGAGACAGCCAGCTAACAAACTTTTCAATCTGTTTTTTAGAAATTACCACATCCTCTGCATTTAACATTTCTTTAAGCTGAGAAATAATACTCTTTTGTTGCGCAGACAAACGCCCCCCCATCGTGATGCTACAAAAGCAATCGCACAATATCCCTTGCTTTCACACAAAAGTTACACAATAGCAGTTAGTTTGCTGACCCAGGTGGTGTGTGTGTGGGGGGGTTGGGTCCTTATCAACACACGTGGCTAGTGCTATGGTGACACAGACATTCCCGGGGAAATCCTGCTTTCGGGAAATCCCCGCGGCTGTGCTTATGCTGGTAATGAGGGCACATGCCAGGCTGAGCTGGTTGAAGCACGTGGAGCCTCCCTGTGCTGCAGAAGCCAGCCGGTTTAGGCGGGATTACGTGCAGCCGCCCTGCACTGTAACTGCCGCCACCGCCACCCCGGCGGGGTTCCGTCCTCCTCCCATGCGGTCTGTGGCTAGCCTGTCCAAAAAACCCCCCTCTCCGTTACTTTGGGGCTAATTTGGGGTTCGCCCCTCCCCCGAGGGGTTTTTACCTTTCTTAGACAAGTTGCGGCCACGATGTGTATGTGTGAAAGTCCTATTCTAAGATGGCTGTCTCCGATTCCTGGAGGAGGTATCCGGCTCTGTCCTACTGTGCCTGGGGCTGTTAAAACAGCTCTGGAGCCTAGGAGGTAGTTGATCAGCCCAACCAGCCTTAAAAAGCCCTAAAATTGGAACTTTAGCTAAAAGTGGGCTCTTTAAAATAAAACATCACGTTGAGCACCAACTGCTGGGTTCACTGTGTCCCTATCCTAATTATTTAAGATTAGACAGGTAACCAGCAAGAATAGGAGAGACAAAAGAGGCTCCTTCCAGATCTCAGTTTATTCCTTGCGGTGGCATGGCAGAAAGCGAAAGAGGAAGCCCCTCCCCAGGGACCGAGGTATTCAGGAGAAGGGAGTGGGAGGGGGCTTGGCTGAGAGCCAATGGGATGAGGACACTTGGCCCAGGGTCCAGACACAGGAAGGCCAGGGGGACAGGAAGGTCAAGGGGACAGGAGATGGGTCACGGGACAGGAAGGAGGACAGGGGACAGGGGACAGGGGACCGGAAGGCAGCAGGGCAGGGAGACAGGGGACCGGAGGGAGATGGGCAGGGTAAGTTCAATTATTCCTTTTATCTCCTTATATCAAATTACAACAGGATGAGGCAGGGACCAGCCTGGGGTAGGAAAACGGGAGAATCAGGTCTTGTTCTGGGACTTTCCAGGCAGAACACACCTTTGGATCTGTGCTCCAAGCAAACCCAGCCTCCCGGAGTAGGAAGAAATTATGGAGCTGCAGGAAAACTGGTGGAGTAAGGCTGCTCAGACCAGGGAGTGCCAGGATCCAGAGCAAAGCATGAAAAGCTGGGGGGAAAAGCTGAGGAAATTAATGATTGGATAATGGATTCCAAGTGTTGCTGTTCCAAGTGAAATCCTAGGAATACAGGCACTTGAGGGGACACGGAACTCCAACCCAGATTGTTTTTCAAGGCAGAGCTGCAGCAAGGAGGATGCTGGGTAATGCTTCCTGAATTCCCAGAAAGGTAATAAGGTGAGGATTTAGCTCCATCCAAGCTCCATTGGCTTCCATGCGTGCAGGAACGATCACGGAGTTCTCTTCCCAAGGTTTTGCATCCCACCTGGACTGTTAATCCTGGTGGCAGGTGGCCACCAGCCATCTGGAATCTCTTCATCCATTAAGATTCTTCCAAGAAAGAAAGGAAAGAACTTCCTCAGTAGCCGGGCCAGGTTTTCAGGGAGAGCTTCTCTATGGCAGCTCCGGGTCAGAGCTCCCACTCGGGTCATTGGCTCCAGACCGTTGGCTCAGGGACTGAGACTCGGCATTCCCCTTTTCCTACGCAAACTCCTCCTGGATCCTCACTTCACCTTCTCCATGTGCTTTTCCTGAAGTCTTCAGGGGGCCAAACCTGGGAATGTTCAATGGAAAGGGATGGCATGTAATAACGGAATGGCCTGGAGGTGAGGAGGGAGGGTTTGGACGAGATATCCAAAGCGGTAGAATTCTTTGGATAAAGCTGGAACAGTGGTGCTGTGGCTGCCACATCCCTGGCAGTGTCCAAGGCCAGGTTGGACACTGGGGCTTGGATCCATTTGGGATAATGGGAGGTGTCCCTGCCCATTGGTGGGGTTGGAACTGAATGGGATTGAAGGTCTTTTTCCACCCAAACCATTCCGTAATTCCATGATTATTCCAATTATTATTAGGATGTCCCATTCTCAGGCACCAGCAGAGGGGTTAAACCCCATCTGTGTTTCCTGCTTGGTTCATCCCAACCCTTCCTCAAATATAGTTGGAAAAAAAACAACTGTGGAGGCAGCTCAGTGACAGCTTCGATTGGAGTCAAAAACGAATGGAAAAATCTCTAAGCAATTTTTTTAAAATGAGGGATTTGTAACACTGGACACAAGGACAGGGGAAAACAAAGGAAAACCTTCCAACATGATGCTTGTTCCTGCTGCAGAAGGAAGAGTGAGCCTTTCCCTACTAGTCCTATTTTTTTTTGGGCTAACTTCAACCTCAGAGACGCCCCTCCCATTTCCACATAGCCCAGAGGGGAATAACAGCATGGACCAAGGGCCCTGGATACCTTGGGAATTCCACAAGACTACCTGCAGAAGTTGAGCCAATTTTTTCCAACCCGAAATCCAAAACAGCCATCTGTATTCCGGTCCCTTGGATGTATCCAGCTCTCCGTGACCCCCAGCAGGAAACAGTTAGGGATCAAACAAAGTGGCTGGAGTGTCCGAGTGTATTTAGCAGAACATTTGGGGTGGGAATTAGGGGAAAAGTGACTTTTCTGCAAGGGGAAAGTCTAAACAAGGAAAGGATGGGAATGGACGTGTATTCCTGATCCTTTGGAATCCCATGGGATTACCAAGTGGAAACAGGGATTGCACCAGGGCTGATCCACTGCAAATCACCCTGTGAGGACCCGAAAGCCCCAGAGGGCTTTGGGAGACCCCAAAACCTGGGGAATTTACTGGAATTTACCCTTCAGAATGGGTGTCACTTCTGGATAAACTCCGACTGCCTCTCCTCATATTCCTCTGGTGACTTCCACATGTCACTGAGTCCTGCTGATTTTTAGGGAATCCAAGCTGCTTTTGGAGGGGTCAGAGCTGAGGAATGTGGATTAATCTCCTGGTTTAAAGCCTTTTCCAGCTTCTAGGAATGGTGTCACTCTCCTTTGCCCTCTGCTCTTGGTGGATGCACAATGATGTCAGAGGGATTCAAGAATTCCTAAAAATCATTCCTGTTCCTTCAGCCCCATCAGTGCATGGAGTTACTCCACATGGTCTGGTCAGGAGGAAGAAAATCCCACAGTCCCATAATCTTAGAGGTTGGAAAACTCTCCAAGGTCATCGCGTCCAACTTGTGCCTGATCCCACCTTGTCACCATCAAGGGAATTCCTTCCCAACTCCAGTCCTTGGAGCTTGGATAGGGAGGAAAAGCCCAGATAAGCACCTGAACCACAAGATATTTCCCTGGAATGCTCCCAGATCTATCCCAAGCCAGCCCAACCCTCTCACCAGCAGCCTGTCGAAATAATTCCAGCTAAAATCAGAAGACTTCCAAGGGTCCTGAGTGTTATCCTGGATAATCTGGGGGGGGGGGAAGGGGGAAATGCTGGGTGGAAAAATCAAAGGTGCCAAATTTTTTCTTTGATGCATTTGTGCTTCCTTGACATAGCTCTGCTTCCTTGCACCATTCCTTTATATCTGGTTGACGAAATCTTTCCTAAAATTTTTTCCTTGCCCACAAGTTTCCTGAAACTTTTTCCTCACCAGAACCTTTCCTGAAACTTTTTCCTTGCCCGAACCTTTCCTTGCCTGAATCTTTCCTTGCCAGAATCTTTCCTTGCCTGAATCTTTCCTTGCCTGAACCATTCCTTGCCCGAACATTTCCTTGCCCAAAACGTTCCCGAAACTTTTTCATTGCCTGAAAATTTCCTTGCCAGAATCTTCCCTTGCCCGAATCAGTCCTGTAACTTTTTCCTTGCCTGAAATTTTCTATGCCCGAAATTTTCTATGCCTGAAATTTTCCTTGCCCGAAATTTTCACTGCCAGAACCATTCCTTGCCTAAACCTTTCCTTGCCCGAACATTTCCTTGCCCAAAACGTTCCTGAAAATTTTTCCTTGCCTGAACCTTTCCTTGCCAGAATCTTTCTTTGAGCGAATCTGTCCTGAAACTCTTTCCTTGGCTGAAACAATTCCTTGCCTGAATCTTTCCTTTAACTTTTTCCTTGCCCAAAACTTTCCTGAAACTTTTTCCTTACCGGAAATTTTTCCTTGCTGGAAATTTTTCCTTGCCCAAAAGTTTTTCCTTGCCCAAACCTTTCCTTGCCCGAAATGTTGCTAAAAGTTTTTCCTTGCCTGAACGTTTCCTGAAACTTTTTCCTTGCACAAAACCTTTCCTAGCCCGAACCTTTCCTTGCCTGAAATTTTCCTGAAACTTTTTCCTTGCCCGAGCCTTTCATTGCCAGAAGCTTTCCTTGCCAGAACCTTTCCTTGCCCAAAACCTTCCTGGAAAATTCTCCTTTCCTGAACCTATCCTTGCCTGAACTTTTCCTGAATTGCTTTTCTTGCCTGAACCTCTCCTTGCCCTAACATTTCCTTGCCCAATCTTTCCTGAAACTTTTTCCCGGCCTGAAACTTTCTTTGCTTCAACCTTTCCTTGCCAGAACTTTTCTTCACCTGAACCTTTCCTTGCCT
The DNA here is from genome assembly GCA_030060385.1 of Muscicapa striata striata. Lineage (NCBI taxonomy): Eukaryota > Metazoa > Chordata > Aves > Passeriformes > Muscicapidae > Muscicapa > Muscicapa striata. The sequence goes on from JAREIS010000659.1 coordinate 149,742, forward strand.
GAACCTTTCCCTGCCTGAACTATTCATTGCCGGAACATTTACTTGCCTGAACCTTTCCTCGACTGAACCATTCCTCGACTGAACCATTCCATGCCCGAAAGGTTCGGGCAAGAAAAGGTTTGGGCAAGGAAAGATTCGGGCAAGGAAAGGTTCGGGCAAAGAAAATTTTCGGGCAAGGAAAACTTTCCAAGAAAGTTTCAGGCTAGGAAAGGTTCAGGTAATGAAATGTCAAGCAAGGAAAGTTTCAGGCAAGGAAAGGTTCAGGAGAGGAAAGTTTCTGGGAAGGAAAGGTTCTGGCAATGAAAGATTCAGGCAAGGAAAGGTTCGGGCAAGGAAAAGTTTCAGGAAACGTTCAGGCAAGGAAAGGTTCAAGAAAGGAAAAAGTTTCAAGAAAGTATCGGGCAAGGAAAGGTTCGGGCAAGGCAAGGTTCAGGCAAAAGAAAGGGTCAGGCAAGTAAAAAGTTTTAGGCAAGGAAAGGTTCAGGCAAGGAGAGATTCAGCCCAGGAAAGGTTCAGGCAAGAAAAGGTTCAGGCAAGGAAAAAATTTCAGGAAAGCTTCAGGCAAGGAACGACATTCAGGAAAGTTTTGGGCAAGAAAAAAGTTTCAGGAAAAGTTCAGGGAAGGAAAGGTTCAGGCAAGGAAAAGTTTCAGGAAAGTTTCGGGCAAGGAAATGTTCGGGCAAGGAAAATGTTTCAGGAAAGATTCAGGCAAGGAAAGTTTCAGGCCAGGAAAGTGTTGGGCAAGGAAAGGTTTCAGGCAAGGAAAAGATCGGGCAAGGAAAGGTTCTGGAAAGGAAAGGTTTGGGCTAGGAAAAGTTCAGGCAAAGAAATAGTTTCAGGAAAGTTTCAGGCAAGGAAAAGTTTGGCCAGGAAAGGTTTAGGCAAGGAAAGATTCGAGCAAGGAAAGGGTGTGGCAAGGAAAATTTTGGGTGTAGAAAATTTTGGGCATAGAAAATTTTGGGCAAGGAGAGGTTCGGACAAGGAAAACATTTGTGGAAATTTTCAGGCAAGGAAAGGTTCAGGTAATTATTGATGCTTGGTTAGAAAGTAAGGGACTTGGCTCGACTGAGGCCCTATGGCAGGAAACATGGTGCTAAACATAACAGGCGATAGCAAGGTTAGCATGTCCCTGAGACAGATGTTAGACAATGACAGAGTGTGAAAGAGGAAGATGTGGTTAAATTTAGTGCACACAGAGACGGCAAAGAAAGCAAAAGGAATATTTATCCTGGACTTACAAAAACCAGTCATAAGAGAGGCGTATATTGGATAAGCCAATGAAATTGTGCTAGATGTATTAAGCTGTTGCACTTAGGGTATAGATGTAATCAGTGCCTTGAATAAAGTGAACTATGCTTTATCAATCGCATTGATTGTTTGCATTCTTCCCTCCCCGAAAGACCTCTGCAGGTAATGAAATGTTCAGGCAAGGAAAGGTTTGGGTAAGGAAGGTTTCAGATTAAGAAAGTTTTGGGCAAGGAAGGGTTTGGGCATGGAAAGGTTCAGGCAAGGAAGGTTTCAGACCTGGAAGGTTTTAGGTAAGGAAAAGTTTCAGGAGAGATTCTGGCAAGAAAAAGTTCTGGCAAGGAAATTTTCAGGCAAGGAAAGGTTTGGCCAAGGAAAGTTTCAGGCAAGTAAAGGTACTGGCAAGGAAAGGTTCAGGCAAGGAAAGATTCAGGCAAGGAAAAAGTTTCAGGAAAGGTTCGTTCGAGGAAAATATTCCAGGAAAGTTTTGGGCAAGTAAAAAGTTTCAGGAAAGATTCGGGCAAGGAAAGTTTTGGGAAAGGAAAGGTTTGGGCAAGGAAAACGTTTCAGAAAAAGTTCAGGCAAGGATACGTTCAGGAAAGGAAAAAGTTTCCCGAAAGTTTCAGGCAAGGACAGGTTTAGGCAAGGAAACATTTGGGCAAGAAAAGGTTAGGGCAAGGAAAATGTTTAAGGAAAGTTTTGGGCAAGGAAAGATTAGGGCAAGGAAAATGTTTAAGGAAAGTTTCGGGCAAGGAAATTTTCAGGCAAGGAAATGTTCAGGCAAGGAAAATTTCGGCAGGGAATATTTTGGACAAGGAAATGTTTGGGCAAGGAAAGGTTCAGGCAAGGAAAAGTTCCGGTAAGGAAAGGTTTGGGCAAGGAAAGGTTCAGCAAGGAAATGTTCGGGCAAGGAAAAAGTTTCTGGAAAAGTTCGGGGAAGGAAAGGTTCAGGCAAGGAAAAAGATTCAGGGAAGTTGTGGGAAAGAAAAGTTTCAGGCAAAGATAGGTTCTTGCAAGGAAAGGTTCGGCAAGGAAAAATTTCTGGAAAGTTACAGGCAAAGAAAGAATCAGGCAAGGGAAAGTTCGGGTAAGGAAATGTTTGGGCAAGGAAAGGTTCGGGCAAGGAAAATGTTTAAGGAAAGATTCAGGCAAGGAAAGTTTTAGGAGAGGAAATGTTCGGGCAAGGAAAGTTTTGGGCAAGGAAATGTTCAGGAAAGGAAAGGTTTGGGCAACGAAAGGTTTGGGCATGGAAAATGTTTTGGGCAGAGAAAAATTTCAGGCAAGGAAAAAGTTTCGTGACAGAAAAAATTTTCAGGAAAGTTGCGGGCAAGGAAAGTTTCGGGCAAGGAAAAAAAATCGAAAAAGGAAAAAAGTTCAAGGAAGTTGCGGGCAAGGAAATTTTCAGGCAAGGAATGTTTTGGACAAGGAAGTGTTCGGGCACAGAAAAGGTTCGGGCAAGGAAAAAGTTTCAGGCAAGTTTCAGGCAAGGAAACGTTCAGGCAAGGAAATGTTAGGGCAAGGAAAATGTTTCGGGAAATTTTCAGGCAAGGAAAAGTTCAGGCAAGGAAATGTTCGGGCAAGGAAATGTTTGGGCAAGGAAAGGTTCAGGCAAGGAAAATGTTTAAAGAAAGTTTCAGGCAATGAAAGATTCAGGCAAGGAAATGTTTGGGCAAGGAAAGGTTTCAGGCAAGGAAATGTTTGGGCAAGGAAAGGCTTGGGCAAGGAAAGGTTCTGAGAAGGAAAGGTTCAGGCATGGAAAGGTTTGGGCAAGGAAAGCTTCAGGCAAGGAAGGTTTCTGGCAAGGAAGGTTTTGGGCAAGGAAGAAGTTTCAGGAAAACTTCAGGCAAGGAACGTTTCGGTCAAAGAAAGGTTCAGGCAAGGAAAGGTTGTGTGAAGAAAAGGTCCCGCAAGGAAAGTTTGAGGCAATGAAGGGTTTGGGAAGGAAAAGTTTGGGCAAGGAAAATGTTTCAGGATAGATTCGGGCAAGGAAACATTCTGGCAAGGAAATTTTTAGGCAAGGAAAAGGTTTCAGGAACTTTTTGGGCAAGGAAATGTTCGGGCAAGGAAAGGTTCAGGCAAGGAAAAAGCTTCAGACAAGGAAAGGTTCATGCAAGGAAAGACACTGTCAAAGAAAGGTTCTAGCAAAGCAAGGTTCAGGCAAGGAAATAGTTTCAGGAAAGTTTCAGGCAAGGAAAGGTTAAGACAAGGAAAGGTTCAGGCAAGGAAGTGTTTGCTAAAGGAAAGGTTCGGGAAAGGGAACATTTTCACGAAAGTTTAAGGCAAGGAAAGGTTCAGGCAAAGAAAAAAGTTCAGGCAAGGAAAAAAGTTCAGGCAGGAAGGTTCAGCAAGGAAATGTTTGGGCATGGAAACATTTGGACAAAGAAATGTTCAGGTAAAGAAAATGTTCGGGCAAGGAAAAAGTTTCGGGAAGGTTTCAGGCAAGGAAACGTTCAGGCAAGGAAAGTTTTGGGCAAGGAAAAATTTGGGCAAGGAAAGGTTAGGATAAGGAAAATGTTTAAGGAATGTTTCAGGCAAGGAAATTTTCAGGCAAGGAAATATTCGGGCAAGGAAAGGTTTGGGCAGGGAAAAGTTCGGGCAAGGAAATGGTTGAGCAAAGAAAAGGTTCGGGCAATGAAAAAGTTTCAGAAAGTTTTCAGGCAAGGAAAGTTTCATGCAAGGAAATGTTCAGGCAAGGAAAGGCTCAGGCAAGGAAAGGTTCCAAGAAGGAATGGTTTGGGCAAGGAAAGTTTTGGGCATGGAAAGGTTTGGGCAAGGAAAGTTTGAGGCAATGAAAGGTTTGGGCAAGGAAAAGTTTGGGCAAGCAAAGCTTCGGGCAAGGAAGGTTTCTGGCAAGCAAGGTTTTGGGCAAGGAAAAAGTTTCAGGAAAGCTTCAGGCAAGGAACGTTTCGGTCAAGGAAAAGTTCAGGCAAGGAAAGGTTGTGGGAAGAAAAGGTTCCCGCAAGGAAAGTTTGAATCAATGAAAGGCTTGGGCAAGGAAAATGTTTCAGGATAGATTCGGGCAAGGAAACATTCTGGCAAGGAAATTTTTAGGCAAGGAAAAGGTTTCAGGAACTTTTTGGGCAAGGAAATGTTCGGGAAAGGAAAGGTTCAGGCAAGGAAAATGTTTCAGACAAGGAAAGTTGCATGCAAGGAAAGATGCTGTCAAAGAAAGGTTCTAGCAAAGAAAGTTTCAGGAAAAGAAAAAGTTTCAGGAAAGTTTCAGGCAAGGAAGTGTTCAGGCAAGGAAAGGTTCAGGCAAGGAAGTGTTCGCGAAAGGAAAGGTTCGGGAAAGGAAACATTTTCAGGAAAGTTTAAGGCAAGGAAAGGTTCAAGCAAGGAAAAAAGTTCAGACAAGGAAGGTTCGGCAAGGGAAATTTCGGGCATGGAAAAGTTCAGGCAAGGAAAGGTTCAGGCAAGGAAAAGTTTCAGGAAAGTTTCGGGCAAGGAAAATATTTCTGGAAAGTTTTGGGCAAGGAAATAATTTCAGGAAACATTCGGGCAAGGAATAGTTCAGGCAAAAGAAAGGGTCAGGCAAGGAAAAAGTGTCAGGCAAGGAAAAAGTTTCAGGCAAGGGAAAGTTCAGGGAAGGAAAGATTCAGGCACGGAAACGTTCAGGCAAGGAGAGATTCCGGCAGAGAAAAAGTTTCAGGAAAGTTTCACGGAAGTAAAAAAGTTTCTGCAAAAGTTTGAGAAAGGAAAGTTTTGGGCAAGGAAAAAGTTTGAGGCAAGGAAAAATTTCACAAAAGGAAAAAGTTTCATGAAAGTTGCGGGCAAGGATTGTTTCGGTCAAGAAATTGTTTGGGCGAGGAAAGGTTTGGGCAAGGAAAGGTTCGGGCATGGAAAAAGTTTCAGGACTGATTTGGGAAAGGAGTGATTCTGGCAATGAAATTTTCAGGCAAGGAAAAACTTGAAGGAATGTTTTGGGCAAGGAAAGGGTCGGGCACGGAAAGTTTCAGGCTAGGAAAATTTTCAGGAATGTTTCAGGCAAGGAAAGTTTTAGGAAAGGAAGGGTTCGGGCAAGGAAAGGTTTGGGCAAGGAAAGGTTTAGGCAAGGAAAAAGTTTCAGGAATGTTTCAGGCAAGGAAAAGTTCAGGCAAGGAAAGTTTAGGGCAAAGAAATGTTCGGGCAAGAAAAGGTTAGGACAAGGAAAATGTTTAAGGAAAAATTCAGGCAATTCTAGTTTCAGGCAAGGAAAGGTTCAGGCAAGGAAAGTTTCAGGCAGAGAAAAAGTTTCAGGAAAGTTTTAGGAAAGTAAAAAGTTTCTGCAAAAGTTCAGGAAAGGAAAGTTTCGAGCAAGGAAAAGGTTTCAGGCAAGGAAAAATTTAATGAACGGAAAAAGTTTCGTGAAAATTGTGGGCAAGGAATGTTTCAGTCAAGAAATTGTTCGGGTGAGGAAAGGTTTGGGCAAGGAAAGTTTTGGGCAATGAAAGGTTCAGGCCAGGAAAGCTTCTGGCAAGGAAAGGTTCAGGAAAGGAAAGTTTTCGGGAACAGTTCGGGCTAGGAAAAGATCAGGCAAGGAAATATTTCAGGAAGGGTTCAGGTAAGGAAAAGTTTGGGCAAGGAAAATGTTTTGGGCAAGGAAAAAGTTTCAGGACAGATTCCGGCAAATAAAATTTATGGCAAGGAAATTTTCAGTCACGGAAAAAGTTTCATGAACGTTTTGGAAAAGGAAATGTTCGGGCAAGTAAAGGGCCAGACAAGGAAAACGTTTCAGGCAAGAAAAGGATCACGGAAGGAAAGATTCAGACAAGGAAAGGTTCAGGCAAGGAAAAGTTCAGCCAAGGAAAGGTTCAGACAAGGAAAGGTTTGGGCAAGAAAATATTTGGGCAAGGAAAAAGTTTCAGGAAAGATTCGGGCAGGAATAAGTTTCAGGAAAGTTTTGGGCAAGGAAAAAGTTCAATGAAAGTTTCGGGCAAGGAAAGTATTGTGCAAAGAAAGGTTCAAGCAAGGAAAGGTTCAGTCTAGGGAAAAGTCTCAGTAAAGTTTTGGACGAGGAAAGGTTCAGGCAAGGAAAGTTTCGATTAAGGAAGGTTTTGAGCAAACGAAAAGTTTCAGGAAAAGTTCAGGCAAGGAAAGTGTAAGGTAATGAAAGGTTCAGGCACGGAAAGGTTCAGGCGTGGAAATTATCTGGCAAGGAAAGTTTCAGGCAAGGAAAGGTTTGGGCAAGGAAAGGTTCGGACAAGGAAAAAGTTTCAGGAAAGTTTCAGGCAAGGAAAGGTTCAGGCAATGAAACATTTAGGCAGGGAAAGGTTCAGGCAAGGAAAGTTTTGGGCAAGGAAAACTTTTGGCAAGGAAAGGTTCTGGCAAAGAAGGTTTCGATCAATTATATCTTTGGGCAAGGAAAAAGTTTCGGGAATGATTCAGGGAAGGAAAGGTTCAGGCAAGAATAAAGTTCAGGCAAGGAAAAATTTCAGGCGAGGAAAGGTTCAGGCAAGGAAAATTTCGGGCAAGGAAAATTTCGGGCATAGAAAATTTCGGGCATAGAAAATTTTGGACAAGGAACAGTTTGGGCAAGGAAGAAATTTCAGGACAGATTCGGGCAAGGAAAGATCCTGGCAAGGAAAAGCTTTCAGGATCGTTTTGGGCAAGGAAATGTTCAGGGAAGAAAAGGTTCTGGGAAGGAAAAGTTCAGGAAAGGAAAGGTTTAAGCAAGGAAAGGTTCAGACAAGGAAAATTTAAGGCAAGAAAATGTTCGGGCAAAGAATGTTTCAGGCAAGGAAAGGTTCGGGCAAGGAAAGTTTCAGTCAAGGAAAAAGTTTCAGGAAAGTTTCAGGCAAGGAAAGGTTCAGGCAAAAAAGTTTGGGGCAAGGAAGGTTTCGGGCAAGGAAAAAGTTTTAAGATAATTTTAGGAAAAGAAATAATCAGGCAAGGAAAGCTTCAAGCATGGTAAGGTTCAGGCAAGGAAAGGATCTGGCAAAGAAAGTGTCAGGCTAGAAAGGCTTTGGGCAAGGAAAAAGTTTCAGGAAAATTTGGGGAAGGAAAGGTTTGAACAAGGAAAATATTCTGGGCAAGGAAAAAGTTTCAGGCAAGGAAAAAGTTTCGGGCAAGGAAAAATGCTCAGGAAAGTTCTGAGCAAGGAAAAGGTTTCAGGAAAGTTTCAGGCAAGGAAATGTTTCGGGCAAGGAAAGGTTCGGGCAATAAAAGGTTTGGGCCAGAATAGTTTCAGGAAAGTTTCTGGCAAGGAAATGTTCAGGCAAAAAAAGGTTCAGGTAAGGAACGGTTCAGGCAAGGAAATATTTCAGGACAAGTTTGGGCAAGGAAAGGTTTGGGCAAGGAATGCTTTTGGCAACAAAAAATTTCGGGCAAGGAAATTTTCTGGCATAGAAAATTTCAAACAAGGAAAGGTTTGGGCAAGGTAAAATTTTCTGGAACATTTTGGGCGAGGAAATTTTTGGGCAAGGAAAGGTTCAGGCAAGGAAAGGTTCTGGCAAGGAAAGATTCTGGCAAGGAAAGGTTCTGGCAAGGAAAGGTTCAGGAAGGAAAATGTTTCAGGAAATTTTCAGGCAAGAAAAAGTTCAGGAAGTGAAATATTCAGGAAAGGAAAGTTTCGGGCAACAAAAGGCTCAGGCAAGGAAAGGTTCTGGCAAGGAAAAGTTCTCGCAATGAAAGGTTTGGGCAAGGAAAGATTGAGGAATGGAAGAGTTTGTGCAAGGAAAAAGCTTCGGGAAATTTCTAGGCAAGGAATGTTTCTGGCAAGGAAAGATTCAGGCAAAGAAAATTTCGGGCAGGGAAAATTTCGGGCATAGAAATTTTCGGGCATAGAAAAGTTTGGGCTAGGTAAGGTTCGGGCAAGGAATAATTTCAAGACAGATTCGGACAAGGAAGAATTCTGGAAAGGAAATTTTCAGGCAAGGAAAATGTTACAGGAATGTTTTGGGCAAGGAAATGTTCAGGCAAGGAAAAGGGTCAAGCTAGGAAAAAGTTTCACGCAAGGAAAAGTTCAGGAAAGGAATGACACAAACAAGGATAATTTCAGGGAAGGAAAGGTTCAGGCAAGGAAAAAGTATTAAAGAAATTTCGGGCAAGGAAAAGTTTGGGCAAGGAGAGGTTCAGGCAAGGAAAGTTTCAGGCAAGGAAAGGTTCAGGCAAGGAAAATTTTGGGCATAGAAAATTTCAGGCATAGGAAATTTCAAACAAAGAAAGGTTTGGGCATGGAAAAAGTTTCAGGACTGATTGGGGAAAGGAGTTATTCTGGCAATGAAATTTTCAGGCAAGGAAAAATTTGAAGGAATGTTTTGGGCAAAGAAAGGGTCGGGCAAGGAAAGTTTCAGGCTAGGAAAATTTTCAGGAATGTTTCAGGCAAGGAAAGTTTTAGGAAAGGAAGGGTTCGGGCAAGGAAATGTTCAGTCAAGGAATGGTTCTGGGAAGGAAAATATTGGGCAAAGTAAATTTCGGGCATAGAAAATTTTGGGCATGGAAAATTTTGGGCAAGAAATTGTTCAGGCAAGGAAAAAGTTTCAGGATAGATTCGGACAAGGAAAGATTCTGAGCAGGAAAGGTTAAGGCAAGGAAAAAGTTTCAGGAAAGTTTAAGCAAGGAAATGTTCAGGCAAGGAAATTTTCGAGTCATGAAACAGTTTCAGGAAAGGTTATGGCAAGGAAAGGTTAAGGCAAGGAAGTGTTCTGGAAAAGAAAGGTGCTGGCAAAGAAAGATTCAGTCAAGGAAAAAGTTTCAGGCAAAGAAAGCGTCAGGCAAAGAAGTGCTCAGGCAAGGAAAAGTTCGGGCAAGGAAAATGTTTCAGGAAAGTTTCAGGAAATGAAATGTTTTGGGCAAGGAGTGTGCAGGCAAGGAAATGTTCAGGCAAGGAAAGGTTCTGACAAGGAAAGGTTCTGGCACGAAATGTTCAGGCAAGGAAAGGTTCTGGTAAGGAAAAATTCGGGCAAGGAAAGATTTGAGCAAGGAAAGGTTCAGGCAAGGAAAAAAGTTTCAGGAAAGTTACAGGCAATGAAAAATTCTGGCAAGGAAAGGTTTAGGCAAGGAAAAAGTTTCAGGAACATTTTGGGCAGGGAAATGTCTGGGCAAGGAAAAGTTCAGGCAAGAAAAGTTCTCGCAAGGAATATTTCAGGCAAGGGTAATTTCGGGCATAGAAAATTTTGGGCAAAGAAAGATTCGGCCAAGAAACAAGTTTTAGGGCAGATTTGGGCAAGGAAAGATTCTGGGAAGGAAAGCTTCAGGCAAGGAAAATGTTTCAGGAATGTTTTGGGCAAGGAAAGCTTCAGGCAAGGAAAAGGTTTCAGGGAAGCTTATGGCCAGGAAAAAGTTTCAGGAAATTTTGGGCGAGGAAAAAGTTTAAGGAAAGATTCGGGCAAGAAAAGTTTCAGGCAAGGAAAAATTTCAGGAAAGTTTTGAGCAAGATGTAAGTTTCAGGAAAGTTTCAGGCAAGGAAAGATTTCCGGCAAGGAAAGGTTCGGGCAATAAAAGGTTCGGGCAAGGAAAAGTTTCAGAAAGTTTCTGGCAAGGAAACATTTAGGTAAGGAATTTTTTGGGCAAGGAACTCTTCAGGCAAGTAAAAATTTTCAGGAATGGTTCAGGCAAGGAAAGGTTTAGGCAAGGAAAAGTTTGGGCAAGGAAATTTTCAGGCAAGGAAATGTTTGGAAAAGGAAAGGTTTGGGCAAGGAAAATTTTGGGCAAGGAAAATTTTGGGTATAGAAATTATTGGGCAAGGAAAGGTTCGGGCAAGGAAAATGTTTCAGGACTGATTTGTGCAAGGAAAGATTCTGGCAATGAACTTTTCAGGCAAGGAAAAATTTTCAGGAAATTTTCAGGAAAGGCAAGGTTCAGGCGAGGAAAGCCTCGGGCAAGGAAATATTTGGGCAAGGAAATGTTCTGGCAAGGAAGGGCTCTGACAAGGAAAGGTTTTGCCAAGGAAAGGTTCGAGCATGGAAAGATTTGGGCAAGGAAAGTTTCAGACAAGGAAATTTTCGGGCAAGGAGAGGTTCGGGCAACAAAAAGGTTTCAGGAAAGTTAAAGGCAAGGAAAGATTCTGGCAAGGAAAGGTTCAGGCTAGGAAAATGTTTCAGGAACATTTTGAGCTAGGAAATGTTCTGGCAAGGAAAAGTTCAGGCAAGGAAAGATTCATGCAAGGAAAATTTCGGACAAGGGAAATTTCGGGTATAGAAAATTTCGGCATAGAAAATTTTGGGCAAGGAAATGTTCAGGCAAGGAAGAAGTTTCAGGGCAGATTTGGCCAAGGAAACATTCTGGGAAGGGAAGGTTAGGGCAAGGAAAATGTTTCAGGAACGTTTTGGGCAAAGAAATGTTCAGGCAAGGAAAGGTTCAGGCAAGATAAATGTTTCAGGCAAGGAAAGGTATGGGCAAGGAAAGATTCAGGCCAGGAAAGGTTCAGGCAAAGGAACGTTCAGGCAAAGAAAGATTCAGGCAAGGAAAAATTTCAGGAAGGTTATGGGCAAGGAAAATATTTCAGGAACGTTTTGGGTAAGGAAATGTTCAGGAAAGGAAAGGTTCGGGCAAGGAAATGTTCAGGCAAGTAAACAGGTTTAGGAAAGGTTCAGGGAAGGAAAGTTTCAGGAAAATTTTTGGGCAAGGAAAAATTTCAGGAAAGATTCGTCAAAGAAAGTTTCGAACAAGGAAAGGTTCAGGCAATTAAAGGATCAGGCAAGGAAAGTTTCGGACAAGGGAAGGTTCAGGCAAGGAATGGTTCTGGCAAGGATAGGTTCGGACGAGGAAAGTCTCAGGCAAGGACAATGTTTCAGGAACGTTTTAGGCAAGGAAAGGTTCAGGTAATGAAATGTTCAGGTGAGTAAAGTTTAGGGTAAGGAAAGGTTCAGGCGAGGAAAATCTCTGGCAAGGAAAGGTTCAGACAAGGAAAGGTTCAGGGAAGGAAAAAGTTTCAGGAAATTTCAGGAAAGGAAAAAGTTTGAGGAACCTTTTGGGCATGGAAAAATTTCAGGAAAGATTCAGGCAAGGCAAGTTTCACGCAAGGCTAGTTTCGGGCAGAAAAACATTAATGCAAGGAAAAAGTTTCTGGAACATTTTGGGCAAGGAAATTTTCGGGCAAGGAAAGGTTAAGTCAAGACAAAAGTTTCAGGCAAGGAAAGGTTCAGGCAAGGAAATGTTCAGGCAAGGAAAATTTCAGGCAAGGAAAGTTTAAGGGAAGGAAAGTTTCAGGCAAGGAAAGGTTTGGGAAGGAAAACATTTCGGGAAATTTTCAGACAAGGAAAGTTTCAGGAAATGAAATATTCAGTCAAGGAAAATACAGGCAGAGAAAGGTTCAGCCGAGGAAAGGTTCTGGCAAAGAAAGGTACGGGCAAAGAAAGGTTCTGGCAATGAAAGGTTCAGGCAAGGAAAGGTTCTGGCAATGAAAGGTTCGGGCAAGGAAATGTTCGGGCAAAGAAATGGTCAGGCAAGGAAAAAGTTTCAGGCAAGGAAAAGCTCAGGAAAGGAATGACTCAGACTAGTTAAGGTTCAGGAAAGGAAAGGTTCATGCAAGTAGAAAGTTTTAAAAAAATTTCAGGCAAGGAAAGATTTGGGCAAGGAAACTTTCAGGCAAGGAAAATTTTGGGCATAGAAAACTTCAGGCATAGGAAATTTCAAGCCAGGAAAGGTTCGGGCGTGGAAAAAGATTCAGGACAGATCTGGGCAAGGAATTATTCTAGCAAGGAAATTTTCAGGCAAGGGAAAAGTTTAAGGAACGTTTTGGGCAAGGTAAGGGTCAGGCAAGGAAAGTTTCAGGGAAGGAAAATTTTCAAGAATGTTCCGGCAAGGAAAGTTTCAGCAAGGAAAGTTTCAGGGAATTAAAGTTTCAGGCAATGAAAAAGTTTCAGGAAAGGTTCAGGCAAGGAAATGTTCAGGCCAGGAAAGTTTCAGGCAAGGATGGTTCTGGGAAGGAAAATTTCTGGCAAGGAAAATTTTGGGCATAGAAAATTTCGGGCATAAAATATTTCTGGCAAGGAAAGGTTCAGGCAAGAAAAGGTTCAGGCAAGGACAAGGTTCAGGAAAGTTTCAGGCAAGGAAATGTTCAGGTAATGAAATATTCAGGCAAGCAAAGTTTTGGGCAAGGAAAGGTTCAGACAAGGAAAGGTTCAGGCAAGGAAAAAGTTTCAGGAAATTTCAGGTAAGGAAAAAGTTTGAGGAACGTTTTCGGCAAGGAAGCATTTCAGGAAAGATTCAGGCAAGGAAAGTTTCAGGCAATGAAAGGTTCAGGCAAGGAAAGGTTCAGGCAAGGAAAGGTTTGGGAAAAGAAAATGTTCGGGCATGGAAAGTTTCAGGTAAGTAAAGGTTTAGGCAAGGAAAGGTTCGGGCAAGGATAAAGTTTCAGGACAGATTCGGGCATGGAAAGATTCTGGCAAAGAAAGGTTCTGGCAAGGAAAAGCTTTCAAGAACGTTTTTGGCAAGGTAATGCTCGGGGAAGGAAAGGTTAACACAAGGAAAAAGCTCCAGGCAATGAAATGTTCAGGCATGGAAAGATTCAGGCAAGGAAAGAATAGGCAAGGAAAGGTTCTGGCAAGGAAATGTTCAGGAAAGGAAATGTGCAGGCAAGGAAATGTGCAGGCAAGTAAAATTTTAGGCAAGGAAATATTTGGGCAAAGTAAGATTCAGGCAAGGAAATGTTCTGGCAAGTAAATGTTCAGGCAAGGAAAAACTTTCAGGAAAGATTCAGGCAAGGAAATTCTCGGGCAAGGAAAATTTTTGGCAAGGAAAAATTTTCAGGAAAGTTTCAGGCAAGGAGAGATTCAGGCAAAGAAATTTTGGAGCAAGGAAGGTTTCAGGCAAGTAGAAATTTTCAGGAAACATTCAGGAAAGGAAAGGTTCATGCAAGGAAAGTTCAGGCAAGGAAAGGTTCAAGCAAGGAAAGGTTCTGGCAAGGAAACATTCTGGCAAGGAAATGATTGGGCAAGAAAGGTTTTGGGCAAGGAAGAAGTATCAGGCAAATTTGGGCAAGGAAATTTTTGGGCAAGGAAAATACCTTGTTCAAGGAAAAAGTCTCAGGGAAGGAAAAAGTCTTGGGCAAGGAAAAAGTTTCAGGAAAGTTTCAGGCAATGAAAAAGATTCAGGAAAGTTTTAGGCAAGGAAATTTTTCAGGCAAGGAATGGATCAGGCACCGAAAGGTTCGGGCCAGGAATAGCTTCAGGAAAGTTTCTGGCAAGGAAATGTTCAGGCAAAGAAATGTTTGGGTAAGGAACGTTTCAGGCAAGGAAATATTTCAGGAAAGGTTCGGGCAAGGAAAGGTTCGGGCAAGGAAAGTTTCGGACAAGGAAAGGTTCGGGCAAGGAAATGATCAGGCAAGGAAAAAGTTTCAGGAACATTTTGGGCAAGGAAATGTTAAAGCAATGAAAGGGTCAGGCAAGGAAAAATTTTAAGGCAAGCAAAGGTTCCAGCAATTAATGATTGAGGCAAAGAAAGGTTCAGGCAAGGAAAAGGATTCAGGAAAATTTCGGGCATGAAAAGGTTTCAGGAAAATTTTGGGCAGGTAAAAATTTTTAGGAAAGATTTGGGCAAGGAAGGTTTTGGGCAAGGAAAAGTTCAGGCAATGAAAGGTTCAGGCAAGGAAAATTTCGGGCAAGGAACATTTTGAGCATAGAAAATTTCGGGCATAGGAAATTTCGGGCAAGGAAGGGTTCGGGAAGGAAAAAGATTCAGGACATATTCTGGCAAGGAAAGTTACTGGGAAGGAAATTATCAGGCAAGAAAAAAGTTTCAGGAACGTTTTGGGCAAGGAAATGCTCAGGCAAGGTAAAAGTTTTAGGCAAGAAAAGATTCAGGCAAGGAAAGATTCTGGCAAAGAAATGTTTAGGCAAAGAAAGTTTCAGGTAAGGAAAAATATTCAGGAAAGTTTCAGGGAAGGAAAGTTCAGGCAAGGAACAGTTCAGGCAAGGAAAATGTTTCAGGAAAGGTTGAGGCAAGCAAATATTCAGGCAAGAAAAGATTCAGGCACGGAAAGGTTCTGGCAAGGAAAATTTCGGGCAAGGAAAATTTCAGGCATAGAAAATATCTGGCAAGGAAAGATTCGGGCAAGGAGAAAGTTTCAGGACAGATTCGCGCAATGAAATATTCTGGCAAGTAAAAGTTCAGATAAGGAAAAATTTTCAGGAAAGTTTTTGGCATGGAAAGTTTCAGGCAAGGGATGTTTCAGGCAAGGAAGGGTTCAGGCAAGAAAAGGTTCAGGCAAGGAAAAATGTTAAGGAAAGTTTCAGGTAAGGAAATGTTCTGGCAAGGAAACATTCTGGTGAGGAAAATTTCAGGCCAGGAAAATTTTGGGCATAGAAAATTTCAGGCAAGGAAAGGTTCAGGCAAGTAAAAAGTTTCAGGAAAAGTTCTGGCAAGGAAATTTTGGGCAAAAAAATATTTGGGCAAGGAAAAACTTTCAGGAAAGTTTCAGGCAAGGAAAAATTTTCAGGAATGTTTCAGGCCAGAAAAGGTTTGGGCAACGAAAGGTTCAGGCAAGGAAGGGTTCGGGTAAGGAAGGTTTCGGGCAAGGAAAATGTTTCAGGAATATTTCAGGAAAGGAAAGATTTAGGCCAGGAAATGTTCAGGCAAGGAAATATATGGGCAGGGAAAGGTTATGGCAAGGAAAGGTTCGGGTAAGGAGAAGTTTGGGCAAGGAAAATATTTCAGGAAAGTTACAGGCAAGGAAAGATTCTGGCAAGGAAATGTTCAGGCAAGGAAAAAGTTTCAGGAATGTTTTGGTGAAGGAAATGTTTGGGCAAGGAAAAGTTCAGGCAAGGAAATATTCTGGCAAGGAAAGTTTCGGCCAAGGATAATTTTGGGCATAGAAAATATCGGGCAAGGAAAAAGTTTTCGGGCAGATTCGGGCAAGGAAAGATTATGGGAAGGAAAGTTTAAGAGAAGGAAAATGTTTCAGGCAAAGAAAAAGTTTCAGGAATGTTTCAGGCCAGGAAAGGTTTGGGCAACGAAAGGTTCAGGCAAGGAAAATGTTTCAGGAAAGTTTCAGGAAACGAAAGGTTTAGGCAAGGAAATGTTCAGGCAAGGAAAGATTCGGGCAAGGAAAGATTCGGGCGAAGAAAGGTTCGGGCAAGGAAAGGTTCGGGCGAAGAAAGGTTGTGGCAAGGAAAGGTTTGGGCAAAGAAAGGTTATGGCAAGGAAAGGTTTGGGCAAGGAAAATGTTTCTGGAATATTACAGGCAAGGAAAGATTCTGGGAAGGTAAGGTTCAGGCAAGGAAGGTTTTGGGCAAGGAAAATTTCAGGCAAGGAAAAAGGTTTCAGGAAAAGTTCAGGAAAGGAAAGATTCAGGCAAAGAAAGTTTGGGGCAAGGATGGTTTCAGACAAGTAGAAAGTTTCAGGCAACATTCAGGAAAGGAAAGGTTCAGGCATGGAAAGTTCAGGCAAGGAAAGGTTCAAGCAAGGAAAGGTTCAAGCAAGGAAAGGTTCTGGCAAGGAAACATTCTGGCAAGGAACGTTTTGGGCAAGAAAGGTTTGGGACAAGGAAAAAGTATCAGGCAAATTTCGGGCAAGGAAATTTTTGGGCAAGGAAAATGTTTTGTTCCAGGAAAACATTTCGGGCAAGGAAAAGGTCTCGGGCAAGGAAAAAATTTCAGGAAAGTTTCAGGCAATGAAAAAGTTTCAGGAAAGTTTCAGGCAAGGAAAGTTTTCGGGCAAGGAAAGGTTCAGGCAAGAAAAGGTTCAGGCAAGGAAAAGTTTCAGAAAAGTTTCTGGCAAGGAAAGGTTTGGGCAAGAAAAGATTTGGGCAACGAAAACTTTTCAGGCATGTTTTTGGCAAGAAAAAGGTTTCAGGAAAGTTGCAGGCAAGGAAAGTTTCGGGCAAGGAAAGTTTCAGGCAAGGAAAAGTTCAGGCAAGGGAAAAGTCTCAGGAAAGGCTCAGCCAGGGAAAGGTTCAGGCAAGGAAAGGTTTGGGCAATGAAAAGATTGGGCAAAGAAAGGTTCAGCCAGGGAAAGGTTCGGTCAAGGAAAACGTTTTGTGACACATTCGCGAGAGGAAAGATTAAGGCAAGTAAAGGTTCAAGCAAGGAAAAATTTTTAGGAACATTTTGTGCAAGGAAATGTTCGGGCAAGGAACGGTTCAGACAAGGAATGGTTCTGTCGAGAAAAACTTTGGGCAAGGAAAATTTCGGGCATAGAAAATTTTGGGCATAGAATATGTTTGGTAAGGAAAGGTTCGGGCAAGGAAAAAGTTTGAGGACAGATTTGGGCAAGGAAAAATTCGGGGAAGGAAATTTTCAGGCAAGGAAAAAGTTTCAGGAAAGTTTCAGGTAAGGAAATGTTCAGGCAAGGAAAGGTTTAGGCAAGGAAATGTTCTGGCAAGGAATATTTCAGGTAAGGATAATTTTGGGCATAGAAAATTTTGGGCAAGGAAAGGTTCGGGCAAGGAAAAAGTTTCAGGAAAGTTTCGGGCAAGGAAAAGTTTCATGAAAGTTTTGGACAAAGAAAGAATTTCAGGAAAAATTTGGGCAAGGAAAGATTCAGGCAAGGAAAGGGTCGGGCAAGGAAAGGTTATGGCAAGAAAAAAGTTTCAGGAAAGGTTCAGGCAAGTAAATGTTCAGGAAAGGAAAATCTTTCAGGAAAGAAGGACAGATGCATTCAGCAAGCACATTGTTCCTTCCCATGAGCAGTCTTCTGGGGGAAGCCACCAAGAGAGAAGAAGTGAAGCCTCTCTAACCAGTTTGGATTGTACAAATAATACTTAAACAGTAAAAATTACTGCATGAAAGAGCAGCTTGCCTATCTATGCAAAGATGAGACCAAGGCTGAAGCCCCTTCAAGGATCTTTAGTGAGAACCTGGCTCCAAATCCACCATGAAAATCTTGAACGCTTTTGCAACACAAACAGTAAAACTTTTTTAATAACCAGGACAGCTTTCAGACGTTCCTAGAATGAAACTGCAAACTAGCAAAATAAAACAAACTAGAGAGTGACTCTAACTAAATGCCAATTACAGCAAGAAGAAATTCCATCTGCAGGAGCAAGTAACAGCCCTTCCTTCTTCTTCGACGTCTTCTTCGTCTTCTTCGTCTTTTTTTTTTTTCCCCCGCTGTTTTTGTGCTTAAGACTCAAATAGCCAGTATATATTTAATGCATGGAAACCCTGCAGTGGTATGTATTTGATAATACTTGACACAAGGGCCTGGGCTAAGTCTCATTGGCAACAATAATTGTTTACAAGACACAAATATCCTACAGATGTGAGATGAAAACCTGCCCAAGTGACACAGAGGGAAAAAAGCCCACTGTCCTGGGGTATCATGAGGCAGAACCACAAGTATGGAATTACTCTGGCGGACATTGGCGCAGCTAATAACATGATCATTTCAATCACACATTAGAGTCTTCATGGAATCTGCAATTTGTTAAAGCTCCCCATCTGCCACTTCATTATGAGAACACGAGGAGGAAGCAAGCCTGTACTCTGCCTGCCTGCACGTAGCTTGGCTCAGCAGCGTTTTTCCCATCTTTTCCAGCAATTCTGCTAAAATACCAGACAGGCATTAGGGAGAAAGCAAGGAGGAGAGTAATTTCTGTTGCCCACACACATCAGGAGACAGCAGCACAGGCATGCCAGGGAAAATAGCTTTTGGGAGATTCCACACCAATACCTTCAGAAATACAGCAATTGTGATTCAGGTGCAAATGTAAACCACTGGAACCATTCAAATGAACCCTGCATTGCTGAAATGTCAATTGTGCAAAACTGCTGCTGTTTTGTTTCCATCCATATACTGCACCTGGTGTTTATGGCTTTGTGTTGTTGCCAGAGAGCTCCAGGGGCTTTGGTCTGGAAGCCAGGCCAGTGTCTACCAAGCTAGTTGCACTGCTGTGGATACACAAAGATGCAATATTGTTCTGATTTAAAGCTTTTGGGCAGATTTTCCACAGATTTTGTTTTATTTATAGCTAGCACGTGCAGAGAGAAACAAAAGAGTCATTTAAAACGCTGCGCCACTGTGAGCCTATTTCTTCCAGTTTCATATTTCAATATCTTCTTTTGAAGCCCAGGGAATTGGAAATCTGGTTATTTCTACATAAACATCCATTTGAGGACAGACAGATATTCAGTAAAAGAATGCCTCTGCATTAGGACAAAAAAAAAAAAAAAAAAAAGGAAAAAAAGAAAAAAGAAAGAAAAAAAGAGAAAAAAAAAGAGAATCGGAAAAAAGGAAAAAAGAGAAAAAGAAAAGCTTTTGTCACAAAAGTTGGAAACGTGGCACTATTTATGCAGATGGTCAGGATCTCTGTTACAGCCATGTTAACAATTCAGTGTTTTTCCTTCTCCTACACCTTATGGTACAGATTTTTGCCCTTCTCTTACAGAAAACTCTGATGTGACAATGAAGGTGCTCCAGGTATTCTGAAGTTTTCAAGTTTTAAGGTTTTCTTCTGACTGAAGACCCCAACCTGGCGGTCGCTCCCGCCCCAATCCAAAGGTTGCCGCAAGGTCACCCCGAGCCCCTCCCAGCTCCTGTCCCCCGCTGGCCACAGGGGATCAGGACTTCTCACAGACTAAAGATGCCACCACTGAGAACCCTGGCTGTTCATGGAGTGCCAAAAGCCTCCTCTAAACAGACTTAACAAAGTGGTGAAATGAGGTTTATTTCACAGAGAAATAGGCCCTTGTTTTTGTCCAGACCCCTTCACCTGAGACTGGGGGTCAGCATGTTAAAATTCTGAACATACCAAGTTTTCTCCCAGACTAAAGGTGCCACCATTAAGAACCCTGGCTACTTTTGGTGCGACAATCACTTCCTTGAAACTGCTATTAAGAAACTGGGAAGGTGTGGTTTTTTCAGAGGGAAAATGGCCAATATTCATGTCCAGGGCTCTGTGACCCAGACTGGGCTTCAGCCTGCTAAAATTCCGAAAGGATCAAAATTTCTCCCAGACTAAAGATGCCACCACTTAGATCTCTGGAAGTTATTGGAGCGCTAAAAGCGTCCTCTAAATGGAAAATATAAAAGTGGTGAAGTGACGTTTATTTGACACAGAAAGAGGCCCTTGTTTGCATGCATGGCCCTGGGCCTGAGATTGGGCACCCGACTGCTAAATTTCGAACATATCATAATTTCTCCAAGACTAAAGACGTCACAACTTTAAACCCTTGCCGTTCCTGGAGTGCCAAAAGCCACCCCAAAAGGGACAGGACAAAAGGGTTTAAATGGGCTTTATTTAACAGAGAAAAAAGCCCTTGTTTTTGTTCAGGACCCAGGGCATAAGACTGGGCATCTGCCTGCTAATTTTACAATTCGCAGTGCTATACAAAAAAATCTTCTAGAATATGCAGAAAAAAAGGCCGGAAAACCTCCTAACATCTGCACAAAAAACCAAAACATGGCTCCAAAATCCAGTGAGGTTCCAGGAATTTCTGAGGAAAAAACTGGGAAAGTGAGTGGGCAAAATATCTGGAGGAAATATAACTGTAAAACGACCCAAAAAGACTGGAAATCTCACGAAAAACGGCCCAGAACATCCTGAAATTCGTAATAAAACAGAGAAACTCGGCCAACATACCAAGGATTGCTAAAAAGGGGACCAGGAAAAATCCAGGAAAAATTGAGACTAACAAACAAGGAAAGTCTCTGAAAACTGGAACTAAGGAACGAAAAATGCCATAAGAATCAAGTTTAAAATGAGCCCAAAATTCTAAAAATTTCAAGTTGAACAGCACAAAGCTATCAAAATTCCAGGCGTTATTGGAAAAAACATCTGGAAAACCCAGGAAATATTCTTCCTCAAAAACAAAAAAATCCTTTTAAAAATTCACAGTGCTATACAAAAAAAGGCCCTAGAAATTGCAGAAAAAATGGCCAGAAAACCTCCTAAAATTTGCACAAAAAACCAAACCATGGCCCCAAAATCCAGTGAGATTCCAGGAATTTCTGAGGAAAAACTGGGAAAGGGAGGGTGCAAAATATCTGGAGGAAATGCGACTTAAAATGGCCCAAAAAGCTCGGAAATCACACGACAAATGGCCCAAAACCTCCTGAAATCCACACTAAATCCCCAAAACCCAGCCAGCATTCCAAGGATTGCTGGCAAAAGCATCAGGAAAAATCCAGGAAGAATTGAGACGAACAAACCAGGAAAGTCTCTGAAAATTGGCACGAAGAAACGAAAAATGCCCTAAGAATCAAGTTTAAAATGAGTCCAAAAAATTCCCAACATTTCAACTAGAACACCCCCAAAAGCTGAATCAAACAAATGGCCAAACTCCTGAACCATACTAAATCCCAAACCAGCCACTCAAGGATTGCTGGCAAAAGCATCAGAAAATCCAGGAAAATTGAGCCTAACAAACCAGGAAAGTCTCTGAAAATTGACAAGAACAAAATCTAAGAATCAAGTTTAAAATAGTCCAAAATTCAAATTCAACTAGAACACCCAAAGCTTCAAAATTCAGGCGTTATTGGGAAAACATCTGAAAACCAGGAAAATTCTTCCTAAAACAGGAAAATTCTTTAAAATTCATGCAACAAAATCTCGAATTACAAAAATCAGAAAATCAACTCTAAGAAACAAAATGCCCAAAACAGTGGTCAGAATTCTAGAAAACTGAAATAATATCTGAATACACAATGCTAAACACTGGAATTAAACATTAAACATAGACATCAAGGATTTGGCAAAGATAGAAAATCCAGAAATTGACCTAACAAACCAGAAATCTCTGAAACTGACAAGAAACCAAAAATGCCCTAGAATCAAGTTAAAATAAATCAAAATTCAAATTTAACAACACCAAAGCTTCAAATTCAGGCTTAGGAAACATCTGAAAACCAGAAAATTTAAACAGAAATTCTTTAAATTGCACTAAAACACAAAACCAGAAATGCAAAATGGCAAAACTCCTAACATCTGCAAGAAACAAAAATGCAAAATCAGTGATTCAGAATTCTGAGAAACTGGGAAAGTGGGTGCAAAAATCTGAGAAATCACTAAGCAAAACCGGAAATACATGGAAACAACACTCCAGATTGCTGGCAAAGATCAGGAAAATCAGGAAAATTGAGCCTAAAAACCAGGAAATTCTGAAAATTGGCATAAGAACAAAATGCTAAGAATCAAGTTTAAAAAGTCCAAAATTCAAAAATTAACAACACCAAAGCTTTCAAAACAGGCTTTGAAAACATCTAAACAGGAAAAATTCTTCCTAAAACAGAAAATTCTTTAAATTGACTGACAACACAAAATCCAGAAATTCACAAAAATGCAGAAACTCTACATCTGCACAAGAAACCAAAATGGCCCAAAATCCAGGAGATTCAGAATTTCTGAGGAAAACTGGAAATGAGGGTGCAAAATATCTGAGGAAACACTTAAAATGGCAAAACCTGAAATGAATGGAACAAAGCAACACTCAGGATTGCTGAAAGCATAGAAATCCAGGAAAACTTGAGCCTACAAACCAGGAAATCTCTGAAAATTGACAAGAAACAAAATGCCCTAAGAATCAGTTAAATGATCAAAATTCAAATTTAACTAGAACACCCAAAGCTTCAAATTCAGGCATTGGAAAACATCTGAAAACCCAGGAAAATTCTTCCTTAAACAGAAAATTTTAAAATTTACTGACAAACACAAAATCTCAGAAATGGCCAAAATGGCTGAAAACCTCCTAACATCTGCACAAGAAACCAAAATGATCCAAATCAGGTGGATTAGATTTTGAGGAAATACTTAATGCAAAAACTGGAAACACAAATGGCCAAAACTGAAATCATACTAACCTGACCACTCAGGATTGCTGGCAAAGCATCAGGAAAATCCAGAAACTTGAGCCTAAAACCAGGAAAGTCTCTGAAATTGGCATAAGAACAAAATGCCAATCAAGTTTAAAAGTCCAAAATTCAAATTTAATAAACACCCCAACTTTCAAAATTCCAGCGTTTGAAAAATCAAAACAGGAAAATTCCTTAAAAACAGGAAAATTTTTCAAATTGCTAAAAGAAATCAAACAACATGATAGAAAACTCTAACATCTGCAGAAACAAAATGGCCCCAAAATCCATAGATTCAGGAATTTCAGGAAAAACTGAAAGTGAGGGTGCAAATATCTGGAAATCGAAATACAAAACCAAATCTAAAATGGCCCAAATCCGAAATCCTGAAATCCCAAAACCAACCAGCATTCCAAGGATTGCTGGCAAAAGTCAGGAAAAATCCAGGAAAATTGAGCCTAACAAACCAGGAAAGTCTCATGAAAATTTTAAAGAACAAAAATCCAGAAAATCAAGTTGTAAAAAAGTCCAAAATTCTAAAATTAACTAAACACCAAAGCTTTAAATTCAAGGCAATTGGGAAAACATCTGAAAATCCAGGAAAATTCTTCTTAAACAGGAAAATCTTTAAAATTCACTGAAAACACAAAATCACCAGAAATTCAGCTCAAAAATGCAGAAAACTCCTAACATCTGCAAGAAACCAAAAATGGACTAAAATCAATGAGATTCAGAATTCTGAGAAAACTAAAGTGAGGTCAAAATATCTGAGAAATCACTTAAAATCAAAACTGAAATGATGAACAAAGCCAACACTCCAAGGATTCTGGCAAAAGCATCAGAAAATCAGGAAAACTTGAGCCTAACAAACCAGGAAAGTCTCTGAAAATTGACGAAGAAACAATGCCTAAGAATCAGTTAAAAGAGTCCAAAATTCAAATTTACTAGAACACCAAAGCTTAAATTCAGGCTTATTGGGAAAACATCTGAAACCCAGGAAAATTCTTCCTTAAAACAGGAAAATTCTTTAAAATTGACTGACAAACACAAAATCCGAAATTGCAAAATGCCAGAAAACCTCTAACATCTGCACAAGAAACAAAAATGCCAAAATCCAGTGAGATTCCAGATTTGAGGAAAACTGGGAAAGTGAGGTCAAAATATCTGGGAAATGACTTAAATGCTAAAAGCAAATCACTGAAATGGCAAATCTGAATCATAAACCGACCAGCACATTCCAAGGATTGTGGCAAAGCATAGGAAAATCCAGGAAACTTGAGCCTAACAAACCAGGAAAGTCTCTGAAAATTGCAAAGAAACGAAAATGCCCTAAGAATCAAGTTTAAATGAGTCCAAAAATTCCAACATTTCAACAGAACACCCTAAAGCTTCAAAATTCCAGGCTTATTGGGAAAACATCTGAAAACCAGGAAAATTCTTCCTTAAAACAGGAAAATTCTTTAAAATTTGCACTGACAAACACAAATCCCAGAAATTGCCCAAAAATGGCCAGAAACCTCCTAACATCTGCACAAGAAACCAAAAATGGCCCAAAATCCAGTGAGATTCCAGGAATTTCTGAGGAAAACTGGAAAGTGAGGTGCAAATATCTGGAGGAAATGCGACTTAAAATGGCCCAAAAGCTGAAATCACATGAAATGGCAATCGAAATCCATACTACTAAATCCAGCGATTCAGGCTGGAAAGCATCAGAAAATCCAGGAAAATTGAGCCTAACAAACCAGGAAAGCTCTGAAAATTGCACTAAGAACAAAATCGATAAATCAAGTTTAAAAAGTCCAAAATCTAAATTAACAGAACACCCTAAAGCTTCAAAATTCCAGGCTATTGGAAAACATCTGAAAACCAGGAAAATTCTCTTCCTAAAACAGAAAATTCTTTAAAATTGCACTGACAAACACAAAAATCCTCAGAAATTCAGCAAAAATGGCCAGAAAACCTCCTAACATCTGCACAAGAAACCAAAAATGGCCTAAAATCCAGTGAGATTCCAGGAATTTCGAGGAAAACTGGGAAAGTGAGGTGCAAATATCTGGAGAAATGCACTTAAATGCAAAGCCTGAAACAAATCGGAAAATCCTGAAATCCATACTAAACCCTGACCAGCAACATTCCAAGGATTGCTGGCAAAGCATGAGGAAAAATCCAGGAAAACTTGAGCCTAACAAACCAGGAAAGTCTCTGAATACTGGCACAAGAAACCAAAAATGCCCTAAGAATCAAGTTTAAAATAAGTCCAAAATTCTAAAATTTGAACTACTACACCCCAAAGCTTCAAAATTCCAGGCATTATTGGAAAACATCTGAAACCCAGGAAAATTCTTCCTAAAACAGGAAAATCTTTAAAATTGCACTGACAAACACAAAATCCTAGAAATTGCCAAAAATGGCAGAAACCTCCTAACATCTGCACAAGAAACCAAAAATGGCCCAAATCCAGTGAGATTCCAGGAATTTCTGAGGAAAACTGGAAAGTGAGGGCAAAATATCTGAGAAAGTCAACTTAAATGGCCCAAAAGCTCGAAATGACATGAACAAGCAACACTCAAGGATTCTGAAAAGCATCAGAAAATCCAGGAAAATTGAGCCTAAAAACCAGGAAAGTCTCTGAAATTGCATAAGAAAGAAAATGCCCTAAGAACGTTTAAAATGAGTCCAAAATTCCAACATTTCAACTAGAACACCTAAAGCTTCAAAATTCAGGCTATTGGGAAAACATCTGAAAACCAGGAAAATTTTCCTAAAAACAGGAAAATCTTTAAATTTGACTGACAAACACAAAATCCCAGAAATTGCCAAAATGGCCAGAAAACTCCTAACATCTGCACAAGAAACCAAAAATGGCCCAAAATCCAGTGAGATTCCAGGAATTTCTGAGAAAACTGGGAAAGTGAGGGTAAAATATCTGAGGAAATGCGACTTAAATAGCCTCAAAAAGTCGAAATGACATGAACAAAGCTAACACTCCAAGGATTGCTGGCAAAGCATAGGAAAACCAGGAAACTTGAGCCTAACAAACCAGGAAAGTCTCTGAAACTGGCACGAAGAAACAAAATGCCCTAAGAATCAAGTTTAAAATGAGTCCAAAATTCTAAATTTCAACTAGACACCCCAAGCTTTCAAAATTCCAGCTTATTGGAAAACATCTGGAAAACCAGAAAATTCTTCCTTAAAACAGGAAATTCTTTTAAAATTTGCACTGACAAACACAAAAATCCCCAGAAATTGCCAAAAAATGGCCAGAAACCTCCTAACATCTGCAAAGAAACCAAAAATGGCCCCAAATCCAGTGAGATTCAGGAATTTCTGAGGAAAACTGGGAAAGTGAGGGTGCAAATATCTGGAGGAAATACTTAATGCATTAAATACACAAAAATGGCCCAAAATGAAATCCATACTAAACCCAAACCAAGCATTCAGGTTGCTGGCAAAGCATCAGGAAAATCCAGGAAAACTTGAGCCTAACAAACCAGGAAAGTCTCTGAAAATTGCACAAAGAAACAAAATGCCTAAGAATCAAGTTTAAAATAGTCCAAAATTCTAAAATTTCAACTAGAACACCCAAAGCTTTCAAAATTCCAGGATTGGGAAAACATCTGGAAAACCAGGAAAATTCTTCCTTAAAACAGGAAAATTCTTTAAAATTTGCATGACAAACACAAAATCCCAGAAATTGCAAAAATGGCCAGAAAACCTCTAACATCTGCACAAGAACCAAAAATGGCCCCAAATCCAGTGAGATTCCAGGAATTCTGAGGAAAAACTGGGAAAGTGAGGGAATATCTGGAGAAATCATTAAATGCAAAACTAACACATGAGCCAAACCTGAAATCCATCTAACCAAACAGCCACATCCAAGGATTGCTGGCAAAGCATCAGGAAAATCCAGGAAATTGAGCCTAACAAACCAGGAAGTCTCTGAAATGCACAGAAACAAAATGCCTAAGAATCAAGTTTAAATAGTCCAAAATTCAACATTTCAACTAGAAACTAAGCTTCAAAATTCAGCTATTGGAAAAATCTGAAACCAGGAAAATTCTTCCTAAAAACAGGAAAATTTTAAAATTTACGACAAACACAAAATCCCAAATGTCCAAAAATGGCAGAAAACCTCCTAACATCCAAAAAACCAAAAATGGCCAAAATCCAGTGGATTCCAGGAATTTCTGAGAAAACTGGAAAGTGAGTGCAAATATCTGGAAATCGACTTAAAATGCCAAAAGCTGAAATGAATGAACAAACTAACACTCAAGGATTGCTGAAAAGCATCAGGAAAATCCAGGAAAATTTGACCTAACAAACAGGAAAGTCTCTGAAATATGAAGAAACAAATGCCTAAGAATCAAGTTTAAATGATCAAAATTCAACATTTAACAGAACACCTAAGCTTTCAAAATCCAGGCTTATTGGAAAACATCTAAACCAGGAAAATTCTTCCTAAAAAGGAAATTTTAAAATTACTGACAAAACAAAATCCGAAATTACCAAAAATGGCAGAAAACCTCCTAACATCTGCAAGAAACCAAAATGGCCCAAAATCCAGTGAGATTCCAGGAATTTCTGAGGAAAAACTGGGAAAGTGAGGGTCAAAATATCTGGAGAAATGCGACTTAAAATGGCCCAAAAGCTCTGGAAATACGACAATGGCAATCTAAAACTAATCAAACTCAGCATAAGGATTGCTGGCAAAGCATCAGGAAAATCCAGAAAACTTGAGCCTAACAAACCAGGAAAGTCTCTGAATACTAGCAGAAGAAACCAAAAATGCCTAAATCAAAAAAAAAAAAAAAAAAAAAAAAAAAAAAAAAAAAAAAAAAAAAAAAATTTTTTTTTTTTTTTTTTTTTTTTTTTTTTTTAAAATTTGCATGACAAACACAAAATCCCAGAAATTGCCAAAAATGGCAGAAAACTCCTAACATCTGCACAAGAAACCAAAAATGGCCCAAAATCCAGTGAGATTCAGGAATTTCTGAGGAAAAACTGGGAAAGTGAGGGTCAAAATATCTGAGAAATGCACTTAAAATGACCCAAAAAGCCGGAAATGACATGGAAAAGCAAACACTCCAAGGATTGCTAAAAGCATCAGGAAAATCCAGGAAAACTTGAGCCTAACAAACCAGGAAAGTCTCTGAAAATTGCACAGAAGACAAAATGCCCTGATAGAATCAAGTTTAAAATGAGTCCAAAATTCAAAATTCAACTAGAACACCCCAAAGCTTTCAAAATTCCAGGCGTTATTGGGAAAACATCTGAAAACCAGGAAAAATTCTTCCTAAAAACAGGAAAATTCTTTTAAAATTTGCACTGACAAACACAAAATCCCCAGAAATTGCACAAAAATGGCCAGAAAACCTCTAACATCTGCACAAGAAACCAAAAATGGCCCAAAATCCAGTGAGATTCAGGAATTTCTGAGGAAAAACTGGGAAAGTGAGGTGCAAATATCTGGAGAAATGCGACTTAAAATGCAAAAGCCAAATCACGAAAATGGCTGAAAAATTCCTGAAATCCATACTAAACCCTGGACTCAGCCAACATTCCAAGGATTGCTGGCAAAAGCATAGGAAAATCCAGAAAACTTGAGCCTAACAAACCAGGAAAGTCTCTGAAAATTCCCAACTAAGAACAAATGTCAAAATCAAGTTTAAAAAGTCAAAAATTCCAAAAATTCTTAAACACCCCAAAGCTTTCAAAATCAAGGCATTGGGAAAAACATCTGGAAAACCTAGGAAAAATTCTTCCTAAAAACAGAAAATTCTTAAAATTGCACTGAACAAATCAAAACCTAGAAATTGACCAAAATGCAGAAATCCAACATTGCACAGAAACCAAAATGGCCCAAAACCGTGAATTCCAGGAATTTCTGAGAAAAACTGGGAAAGTGAGGGCAAATACTGAAAAAGACTTAAAATGCCAAAAACCCAAATGACATGGAACAAACAACATTCCAAGGATTGCTGCAAAAGCATAGGAAAAATCAGGAAAACGAGCCTAACAAACCAGAAATCTAGAAACTGTTAAGAAAACAAAAAGCCCTGAATCAAGTTAAAATGAGTCCAAAATTCCTAACATTTCACTAGAAACCAAATGGTCCAAAATCCAGGAGATTCGGAAACTCTGGAAAACCATGGAAATAGTTAAAAAGGAAATCTTAAAATTTGCACTGACAAACACAAAACCAGAAATGCCAAAATGCAGAAAATCCTCAAATCTGCAACAAACAACAATGGCCCAAAATCCAGTGAGAAATCAGGAAAACAACAAACGAGGTCAAATATCTGGAAATAGAACTAAAATGCCCAAAACAGTTTAAATGAGTCAAATCAAATCAACAAACCCAACACTCAATAGGATTTGGAAAAACATGAAAACCAGGAAAATTCCTTAAACAGAAACTTAAAAGTCCTGAAAACAAATCAGAAATGCAAAATGCGTAAAATCCTAAATATCAAAATCCAAAAATTTCACCCAAAACCTAATTCAAATTCTAGGTATGAAAAACTGAAGACAGGAAAATTCTCCTTAAAACAGGAATCTTTAAATTACACTAACACAAAAATCCAAATGATGAAAAATGCAAAAACCTCCAACATTGCCAAGAACGCAAAAAAGCCAAAACAGTGAGTTAAATTCGAGGAAAATCTGAAAGTGAAGTAAAAATGAAAATCATTAAAATGGCCAAAATTAAACACATAAATACAGAAAATTCAGCTATAAACACTGAACCCAGGAAATTCTCAAAAAGGAAATTCTAAAATTGCATACAAACAAAAATCCAAATTGCACAAAATGCGAAAACCTCAACACTGCAGAAAACAAAAATGGCCCAAAACCAGTAATTCCAGAATTTCTGAAAAACTGGGAAAAGGGAAATATCTGAGAAATCACTTAAAATGGCAAAAGCCTGAAATGACATAACAAATCCAACATCAGAATTGCTGCAAATTCAGGCGTTATTAGGAAAACATCTGGAAAACCCAGGAAAAATTCTTCCTTAAAAACAGGAAAATTCTTTTAAAATTTGCACTGACAAACACAAAATCCCCCAGAAATTGCACCAAAAAATGGCCAGAAAACCTCCTAACATCTGCACAAGAAACCAAAAAAATGGCCCCAAAATCCAGTGAGATTCAGGAATTTCTGAGGAAAAACTGGGAAAGTGAGGTGCAAAATATCTGGAGAAATGCGACTTAAAATGGCCCAAAAAGCCCGGAAATGACATGGA
Organism: Muscicapa striata striata; assembly: GCA_030060385.1. Classification (NCBI taxonomy): domain Eukaryota; kingdom Metazoa; phylum Chordata; class Aves; order Passeriformes; family Muscicapidae; genus Muscicapa; species Muscicapa striata. Next base: position 178,879 of record JAREIS010000659.1, read on the forward strand.
ACAAAGCCAACACTCCAAGGATTGCTGGCAAAAGCATCAGGAAAAATCCAGGAAAACTTAGCCTAACAAACCAGGAAAGTCTCTGAAAATTGGAACGAAGAAACGAAAAATGCCCTAAGAATCAAGTTTAAAATGAGTCCAAAAAATTCCCAACATTTCAACTAGAACACCCCAAAGCTTTCAAAATTCCAGCGTTATTAGGAAAAACATCTGGAAAACCCAGGAAAAATTCTTCCTTAAAACAGGAAAATTCTTTTAAAATTTGCACTGACAAACACAAAAATCCCCCAGAAATTATTGTAAAAATGGCCAGAAAACCTCC
>JAREIS010000660.1:0-59826 GCA_030060385.1 Muscicapa striata striata
CCCCAAAATCACCCAAAAAAACCCCAAAATCACCCCAAAATCACCCCAAAAAACCCCAAAATCACCCCAAAAAATACACCCCAAAATCCTGAAAATTCACCCCAAAATCACCCCAAAAATACACCTAAAAATAGACCCCAAATATCCAACCTCAAATACCCCAAAATCACCCCAAAATCACCCCAAAAATCCTGAAAATTCACACCAAAATCACCCCTAAAACCCCAAAATCACCCCAAAATCACCCCAAAATCCAACCTCAAATACCCCAAAATCACCCAAAATCCTGAAAATTCACCCCAAAATCACCCCAAAAAAAACCCAAAATCACCCCAAAATACACCCCAAAATCCAACCTCAAATACCCCAAAAATACACCCCAAAATCCTGAAAATTCACCCCAAAATCACCCCCTAAAAACCAAATCACCCCAAAATCACCCCAAAATCACCCCAAAAATCCATCCCTAAATACTCCAAAATCACCCCAAAAATCCAACCTCAAATACCCCAAAGTCACCCCAAAAAAATCCCTAAAATCCATCCCAAAATCACCCCAAAATCACCCCAAAACCACCTCAAAAATCCATCCCAAAATACCCCAAAAACCCCAAAATCACCCCAAAAATCCATCTTCAGTTACCCCAAAACCACCCCAAAAATCCATCCCCAGGTCAGCCCAAAATCACCCAAAAAATTCACCACAAAAATCCTGAAAATTCATCCCAAAATCACCCCAAAAAATCCCAAAATCACCCCAAAAAATCCCAAAATCACCCCAAAAATCCATCCTGAAATACCCCAAAACCCCCCAAAAAATCCCCTTTAAATCCTCAAATTTCACCCCAAAACCCCCCAGAAATCGCCCCTAAAATCCTTGAATTCCACCCCAAAAATCCCCAAATTTCACCCCAAACTCCCCAAATTTCCCAAAATCCCCAAATTTCACCCCCAAACTCCCCAAATTTCCCAAAATCCCCGGATTTCACCCCAAATTTCCCCCAGGACTCCCCAGGCGCTTCTGCGCCGCCACAGCCACAGCCTCCTAAAACCCCAAAATCCCCAAAAATCCCCAAAATCCCCCCAATTTCACCCCAAAATCCCCAAAAATCCCCAAATTTCACCCCAAACTCCCCAAATTTCCCAAAATCCCCGGATTTCACCCCAAATTTCCCCCCCAGGACTCCCCCAGCCGCTTCCTGCACCCCTGGGGCACAGCCTCTCTAAAACCCCAAAATCCCCAAAAATCCCCCCAAAATCCCCCAATTTCACCCCAAAAATCCCCAAAAAATCCCCAAATTTCCCCAAACTCCCCAAATTTCCCAAAATCCCGGATTTCACCCCAAATTTCCCCCAGGACTCCCCCAGCCGCTTCCTGCGCCGCCTCGGCACAGCCTCCCTAAAACCCCAAAATCCCCAAAATCCCCCAAAATCCCAAATTTCACCCCAAAAATCCCCAACATCACCCCAAAATCCCCAAATTTCACCCCAAAATTCCCAAATTTCCCCCCAAATTTCCCAAAATCCCCGGATTTCCCCCCAGGACTCCCCCAGCCGCTTCCTGCGCCGCCTCGGCCACAGCCTCATCCCCGGCCCCAACGAGACCCTTTGGCTTTTCGGGGGGCTCAGCCTGGCCCAGGGGCCCCTGGCCAGCGTCTACAGGTGAGGGGGGACCCCAAAAACCGCCCAGAACACCCCAAAAACCACCCCGAAATCTGGAATGGAACGGCCCAAAAATCATCCAGAAATACCCCAAAAACCGCCCTGAAATCTGGAATGGAACGGCCCAAAAACCACTTGAAATCTGGAATGGAACGGCCCAAAAATCATCCAGAAATACCCCAAAAACCGCCCTGAAATCTGGAATGGAACGGCCCAAAAATCATCCAAAAATACCCCAAAAATCGCCCTGAAATCTGGAATGGAACAGCCCAAAAATCATCCAGAAATACCCCAAAAACCGCCCTGAAATCTGGAATGGAACGGCCCAAAAACCGCCCCGAAATCTGGAATGGAACGGCCCAAAAATCATCCAGAAATACCCCAAAAACCACCCCGAAATCTGGAATGGAACGGCCCAAAAATCATCCAGAAATACCCCAAAAACCACCCCGAAATCTGGAATGGAACAGCCCAAAAATCACCCCAGAACCTGGAATGGAACAGCCCAAAAATAACCCAAAATACCCCAAAAATCGCCCTGAAATCTGGACTGGAACGGCCCAAAAATGACCCCGAATTTAACCCAAAATCTTCATTTACCCCCCCAGTCCCCACCTGAGCTCACCTGAACCCAAATTTAACCTCACCTGGGCACACCTGGGCACACCTGAGCTCACCTAAACCCAAATTTAACCTCACCTGAGCTCACCTGGGCACACCTGAACCCAAATTTAACCTCACCTGGGCACACCTGAGCTCACCTGAACCCAAATTTAACCTCACCTGAGCTCACCTGGGCACACCTGAACCCAAATTTAACCTCACCTGGGCACACCTGGGCACACCTGAACCCAAATTTAACCTCACCTGAGCTCACCTGAGCTCACCTGGGCACACCTGAGCTCACCTGAACCCAAATTTAACCTCACCTGGGCACACCTGAGCTCACCTGGGCACACCTGGGCACACCTGAACCCAAATTTAACCTCACCTGGGCACACCTGATTCCACCTGAGCTCACCTGTCTCTCACCTCTCACCTGTGTCTCACCTGTCTCACCTGTCCCTCACCTGTCTCTCACCTCTCACCTGTGTCTCACCTGTCCCAGGTGTGTCTCACCTGTGTCTCACCTGTCCCCTCCCCCAGGTTCTCGCTCTCCGATCGCCGCTGGACGCAGGTGCTGGCGGGGGAGGGGCAGGGCGGGCCCGGCCCCGCCCCCCGGTACCTGCACGCGGCCACGCCCCTGCCGGGGGGAGGGGCCATGCTGCTGGTGGGGGGGCTCACCTGGGCAGGTGTGGCCTCGGACACGTGGCTGCTGAACCTGAGCTCGCTGCAGTGGCGGCGCCTGCAGGTGAGAGACGCACCTGGGCCCCGCCCAAACTCACCTGGGCCCCGCCCAAACTCACCTGGGACTCACCTGGGACTCACCTGCGCCCCGCCCAAACTCACCTGAGACTCACCTGGGCCCCGCCCAAACTCACCTGGGCCCCGCCCAAACTCACCTGGGCCCCGCCCAACTCACCCGGGACTCACCTGGAGCTCACCTGGGCCCTGCCCAAACTCACCTGGGACTCACCTGAGACTCACCTGGGCCCCGCCCAAACTCACCTGAGACACAGCTGGGACTCACCTGGGCCCTGCCCAAACTCACCTGGGACTCACCTGAGACTCACCTGGGCCCCGCCCAAACTCACCTGAGACACAGCTGGGACTCACCTGGGCCCCGCCCAAACTCACCTGGGACTCACCTGAGACTCACCTGGGCCCCGCCCAAACTCACCTGAGACACACCTGGGACTCACCTGGGCCCCGCCCAAACTCACCTGAGACTCACCTGGGCCCCGCCCAAACTCACCTGGGCTCACCTGGGCCCCGCCCAAACTCACCTGAGACTCACCTGGGGCTCACCTGAAACTCGGCCCAAATCCAGCCCCAAATTCACCTGGAGCTCACCTGGAATTGAGCTGGAATTCACCCAAAATCGGGATCCCAAATTTCGGGTTCCCAATCTCCAATTTCAGGCTCCAGATCCCAAATTTTGGGCTGCTGATCTCAAATTTTGGGGTTCTGATCCCAAATTTTGTCCATTATCCCCAAAATTTCAGGGTCCCAATCCCCAGTTTCGGGTTCCCAATCCCCAATTTCAGGTTCCAGATCCCAAATTTCATCCCCTGATCCCCAAATTTCTTTCCCTGACCCCCAAATTTCGTTCCCTAACCCCCAAATTTCAGCCCCTAACCCCAGAATTTCGGGGTCCCAATCCCAAATTTCGGGGTCCCAATCCCAAATTTTGGGGTCCCAATCCCGAATTTTGGGTTCCTGATCCCAAATTTTGGGTTCCTGATCCCAAATTTGGGGTTCCAGGCCCCGCAGGTCCCGGCTGTGGCCGGGCACTCGCTGACCTCGGGGGGCTCCTGGGGGGTTTTGGGAGCCCTGAACCCCAAATTTCAGGGTCCCAATCCCCAAATTTTGGGTCCCAATCCCGAATTTTGGGTTCCTGATCCCGAATTTTGGGTTCCTGATCCCGAATTTTGGGTTCCTGATCCCGAATTTGGGGTTCCAGGCCCCGCAGGTCCCGGCTGTGGCCGGGCACTCGCTGACCTCGGGGGGCTCCTGGGGGGTTTTGGGAGCCCTGAACCCCAAATTTCGGGGTCCCGATCCCGAATTTTGGGGTCCCAATCCCGAATTTTGGGGTCCCGATCCCGAATTTTGGGTTCCTGATCCCGAATTTTGGGTTCCAGGCCCCGCAGGTCCCGGCTGTGGCTGGGCACTCGCTGACCTCGGGGGGCTCCTGGGGGGTTTTGGGAGCCCTGAACCCCAAATTTCTGGGTCCCGATCCCAAATTTGGGGTCCCAATCCTGAATTTTGGGGTCCCGATCCCGAATTTTGGGTTCCTGATCCCGAATTTTGGGTTCCAGGCCCCGCAGGTCCCGGCTGTGGCCGGGCACTCGCTGACCTCGGGGGGCTCCTGGGGGGTTTTGGGAGCCCTGAACCCCAAATTTCGGGGTCCCAATCCCAAATTTTGGGGTCCCAATCCCCAATTTCGGGGTCCCAATCCCCAATTTCAGGTTCCAGATCCCAAATTTCATCCCCTGATCCCCAAATTTCTTTCCCTGACCCCCAAATTTCGTTCCCTAACCCCCAAATTTCAGCCCCTAACCCCTGAATTTCGGGGTCCCGATCCCAAATTTCGGGGTCCTGATCCCAAATTTTGGGGTCCCAATCCCGAATTTTGGGTTCCTGATCCCAAATTTTGGGTTCCTGATCCCAAATTTTGGGGTGCTGATCCCAAATTTGGGGTTCCAGGCCCCGCAGGTCCCGGCCGTGGCCGGGCACTCGCTGACCTCGGGGGGCTCCTGGGGGGTTTTGGGAGCCCTGAACCCCAAATTTCAGGGTCCCAATCCCAAATTTTGGGGTCCTAATCCCCAATTTTGGGGTGCTGATCCCTAATTTCAGGCTCCAGATCCCAAATTTCATCCCCTGATCCCCAAATTTCTTTCCCTGACCCCCAAATTTCGTTCCCTAACCCCCAAATTTCAGCCCCTAACCCCTGAATTTCGGGGTCCCGATCCCAAATTTCGGGGTCCTGATCCCAAATTTTGGGGTCCCAATCCCGAATTTTGGGTTCCTGATCCCGAATTTTGGGTTCCTGATCCCGAATTTTGGGGTGCTGATCCCAAATTTGGGGTTCCAGGCCCCGCAGGTCCCGGCTGTGGCCGGGCACTCGCTGACCTCGGGGGCTCCTGGGGGGTTTTGGGAGCCCTGAACCCCAAATTTCGGGGTCCCAATCCCAAATTTTGGGGTCCCAATCCCGAATTTTGGGTTCCTGATCCCGAATTTTGGGGTTCCAGGCCCGCAGGTCCCGGCTGTGGCCGGGCACTCGCTGACCTCGGGGGCTCCTGGGGGTGTTTCTGGTCGGGGGCTTCTCCCAGAACGGCTTCAACACGGAGCTGCTCATCTTGACCCCCACCCAAAAATGGAGGGTGGGAGCCCAGGGGGGGACCCCCCCCACAGGTGAGAGACCCCCAAAATTTGGGGGGAAAAAAATTGGGGAAAAAAATTGGGGAAAATTTGGGGGGAAAATGATAAAAAATGGGAGGGAAATGGGAAAAATTGGGGGGAAAATTTGGGGAAATGGGGGAAAAATTGGGGAAAATTTGGGGGGGAAATGGGGGGTGGGAGCCCAGGGGGGGACCCTCCCCACAGGTGAGAGACCCCCAAAATTTGGGGGGAAAAAAATTGGGGAAAAAAATTGGGGAAAATTTGGGGGGAAATGGTAAAAAAAATGGGAGGGAAATGGGAAAAATTGGGGGGAAAAAATGGGAAAATTTGGGGAAATTGGGGGGGAAATGGGGGGTGGGAGCTCGGGCTGGGACCCCTCCCACAGGTAAATGTCACCAAATCCCCCCAAAATCACCCCAAATTATCCCAAAATGTCACCAAATCCCCCAAAATGTCACCAAATCACCCCAAAATCACCCCCAAATCACCCTAAATCAGCCTGGAATTTCCCCAAATTCAGCCCCAAATTCCCCCAAAATGACCCCAAAATCCCCCAGATTCACCCCAGAAACACCCAAAATGAACCCAAAATCCCTCAAAATCCCCCCAAAATCCCCCAAAATTACCCCAAAATTCCCCAAAATCACCCCAAAATGAACCCAAAATCCCCCAAAATCCCCCAAAATTACCCCAAAATTCCCCAAAATCACCCCAAAATGAACCCAAAATCCCCCAAAATCCCCCCAAAATCCCCCAAAATTACCCCAAAATTCCCCAAAATCACCCCAAAATGAACCCAAAATCCCCAAAAATCCCCCAAAATTACCCCAAAATTCACCAAAATCACCCCAAAATGAACCCAAAATCCCCAAAATCCCCCAAAATTACCCCAAAATTCCCCAAAATCACCCCAAAATGAACCCAAAATCCCCCAAAATCCCCCAAAATTACCCCAAAATTCCCCAAAATCACCCCAAAATGAACCCAAAATCCCCCCAAAATCGCCCCAAATCACCCCAAAATCCCCCTAAAATGAACCCAAAATCCCCCAAAATCAGTCCAAAATCACTCCAAATTCACCCGAAAATCCCCCAAAATCCCCCAAAATCCCCCAAAATGTCCCAAATTCTGTCCCCCCCAGGTCTTTATGGTCACTCAGCCTCGTTCCACGAGCCCTCGGGGTCGCTGCTGGTTTTTGGGGGGCAGAGGTTCCACGTGGAGCGGGTGGGGCCGAGCGCGGAGCTCTACAGCCTGCACCTGGCCAGGCTCACCTGGAGCCTGCTGGCACCTGCCAGGGGGGACAAGGTGACAAAAAAAATAAAATTGGGGAAATTTTGGGGGGATTTGGGGAAATTTTGGGGGGATTTGGGGGGTTAAAATGGGATTTTTTGGGGTTTAAATGAGATTAAAATGGGATTTTTTGGGGTTTAAATGAGATTAAAATGGGATTTTTGGGGGTCCCTGCACCTGGCCAGGCTCACCTGGAGCCTGCTGGCACCTGCCAGGGGGGAAAAGGTGACAAAAAATAAAATTGGGGAAATTTTGGGGGGGTTTGGGGGGTTAAAATGGGATTTTTGGGGGTTTAAATGAGATTAAAATGGGATTTTGGGGGTCCCTGCACCTGGCCAGGCTCACCTGGAGCCTGCTGGCACCTGCCAGGGGGACAAGGTGGGGAAAAAAATAAAATTGGGGAAATTTTGGGGGGGTTTGGGGAAATTTTGGGGGTTTGGGGGTTAAAATGGGATTTTTGGGGTTTAAATGAGATTAAAATGGGATTTTTGGGGGTCCCTGCACCTGGCCAGGCTCACCTGGAGCCTGCTGGCACCTGCCAGGGGGGACAAGGTGGGGAGAAAACAAAATTTTGGGAAATTTTGGGGGGGTTCGTGGGGGTTAAAATGGGATTTTTGGGGGTTTAAATGAGATTAAAATGGGATTTTTGGGGGTCCCTGCACCTGGCCAGGCTCACCTGGAGCCTGCTGGCACCTGCCAGGGGGGACAAGGTGACAAAAAAAATAAAATTGGGGAAATTTTGGGGGTTTGGGGAATTTTTGGGGGTTGGGGGTTAAAATGGGATTTTTGGGGGTTTAAATGAGATTAAAATGGGATTTTTGGGGTCCCTGCACCTGGCCAGGCTCACCTGGAGCCTGCTGGCACCTGCCAGGGGGGACAAGGTGACAAAAAAAATAAAATTGGGGAAATTTTGGGGGGATTTGGGGAAATTTTGGGGGGATTTGGGAAGATTTGGGGGGGTTTTGGGGGGTTTAAATGAGATTAAAATGGGATTTTTGGGGGTCCCTGCACCTGGCCAGGCTCACCTGGAGCTGGTGGCACCTGCCAGGGGGGAAAAGGTGACAAAAAATAAAATTGGGGAAATTTTGGGGGGGTTTGGGGAAATTTTGGGGGTGTCTCTCTCAATTTTGGGGTCATTTTTGGGTCATTTAATGCCATTTTATTCATTTTTTTCGGATTTTTTTGGGGTTTTTTGTGTCTGAGCTCTCAGGATTTTTTTGGGGTGTCCCCTGACATTTTTTTGGGGTCCCCCTAAATTTTGGGGGCGTCTCTCTCAATTTTGGGCTCTTTTTGGGGTCGTTTTTGGGGTCATTTAATGGCATTTTGTTCCATTTTTTTCGGATTTTTTTGGGGTTTTTTGTGTCTGAGCTCTCAGGATTTTTTTCGGGGTGTCCCCTAAAATTTTTTTGGGGGTCCCCCTAAATTTTGGGCGTGTCTCTCTCAATTTTGGGCTCTTTTTGGGGTCATTTTGGGGTCATTTTTGGGTCATTTAATGGCATTTTATTCATTTTTTTCCCGATTTTTTGGGGTTTTTTTGTGTCTGAGCTCTCGGGATTTTTTTGGGGGTGTCCCCTGACGTGTTTTTGGGGTTCCCCCCGGCAGCCCCGCCCCCACTATTTCCACGCTGCTGCGGTTTTGGGGGACACCCTGGTGGTTTTGGGGGGTCGCAGCGACCGCAGCGACTTCGGCAACGAGATCCTGCTCTACCAGATCCGCTGCAACACCTGGATCCTGCCCCCCCACACCGGTACGGGGGGGTCCCCCAAATCTGGGGAGGGGTCCAGGGGGTCGGGGGGGTCCCAAAATGGGGGGCACCCCGAAAATTGGGTGAAAATCGGGTGAAATTTGGGTGAAAAATGAGCGAAAAATGGTTTAAAAATAGAGATTTTTGGGGGGAAATTTGGGTCTGGGGGCTTCGGGGGTCCCCAAATTTGGGGAGGGGTCTCTAAAATTGGGGGTCCAAAAATGGGGGGACCTCGAAAATTGGGTGAAAATCGGGGGAAATTTGGGTGAAAAACGAGCAAAAATGGTTTAAAAATGGAGATTTTTGGGGGGGGGAAATTTGGGTCTGGGGGCTTCGGGGGGGGTCCCCCAAATTTGGGGAGGGGTCTCTAAAATTGGGGGGTCCAAAAATGGGGGGACCTCGAAAATTGGGTGAAAATCGGGTGAAATTTGGGTGAAAAACGAGCGAAAAATGGTTTAAAAATGGAGATTTTTGGGGGGAAATTGAGAATATTTGGGATATTTTTGGGTATTTTTGGGGTGATTTTGGGGTGATTTTGGGGGGATTTTGGGGGGATTTTGGGGGGATTTTGGGGGGATTTTGGGGGATTTTGGGGGGATTTTTCTCTCCCAAATTCCAATTTTCTCCCCATTTTTTATCTCCATTTTGGGGTCAAAAATCCGATTTTTAGGGGGATTTTTGGGCTGATTTTGAGGAATTTTGGCAACTTTTAAAATCCAATTTTGGGAATATTTTTGAAGTATTTTGGAGAGATTTTTGGGTGATTTTGGGGGGATTTTGGGATGATTTTGGAGGGATTTTGGGGTGATTTTGGAGGGATTTTGGGATGATTTTGGGGTGATTTTTCTCTCCCAAATTCCAATTTTCTCCCCATTTTTTGCTTCAATTTTAGGGTCAGAAATCCGATTTTTGGGGGGATTTTGGGGGGATTTTTATTGGAATTTGGGCTGATTTTGGGTCCCTTTATAACCCAATTTTTCAGGTGGATTTTTGGTGCATTTTGGGTGATTTTGGTGATTTTTTTTTTCTCTTTTTTCCCCCCAGACCCCTCCCTGGTGGGGCCCCCCCATGCCCGTTAATCACCTCCAGGTTGGGGTCAAAAATCCCATTTTTAGGGGGATTTTTGGGCTGATTTTGAGGAATTTTGGCAACTTTTAAAATCCAATTTTGGGGATATATATTTTAGGGTATTTGAGATTTTGGGGTGATTTTGGAGAGATTTTGGGATTTTTGGAGAGATTTTGGGGTTTGGGCTGATTTTGGGGTGATTTTGGATGATTTTGGGGTGATTTTGGAGGGATTTTGGGATGATTTTGGGGTCATTTTTCTCTCCCAAATTCCAATTTTCTCCCCATTTTTTGCTTCAATTTTAGGGTCAAAAATCCGATTTTTGGGGGGATTTTGGGGGGGATTTTAATGGAATTTGGGCTGATTTTGGGTCCCTTTGTAACCCAATTTTGGGGATATTTTTGGGTGGATTTTTGGTGCATTTTGGGTGATTTTGGTGATTTTTTTCTCTTTTTTCCCCCCCAGACCCCTCCCTGGTGGGGCCCCCCATGCCCGGCTCCGTGGGCCACGCCCTGGCCCAGCTCGGGGGGCTCCTCCTGGTCTCGGGGGGCTTCAATGGGGGGGCCCTGGGGGGGCTCTGGGGGCTGCGGGTGCCCCCCGAGCCCTGCTGGGCCCTGCCCCTCCCCCACAGCTGCAGCCAGGCCGGGGGGGGCTGTGCCTGGTGTGGGGGGAGGTGCAGGGGGGCGCTGGAGGCTCAGAGGTGAGAATTTGGGGGATTTTGGGGGGTTTGGGGGGAATTAAAGGGGATTTTTGGGGATTTTTGGGAGGTTTAAAGGGGATTTTTGGGGGTTTTTGGGGATTTTTGGGGGAATTAAAGGGGATTTTTGGGGATTTTTGGGGGATTTTGGGAGGTTTAAAGGGGATTTTTGGGGGATTTTAAAGGGGATTTTTGGGGGTTTTTGGGGATTTTTGGGGGAATTAAAGGAGATTTTTGGGGGAATTAAAGGGGATTTTTGGGGATATTTGGGGGATTTTGGGAGGTTTAAAGGGGATTTTTGGGGGGGTTTTGGGGGTTCAGGGGGGGCTGTGCCTGGTGTGGGGGGAGGTGCAGGGGGGCACTGGAGGCTCAGAGGTGAGAATTTGGGGGATTTTGGGGGGTTTGGGGGGAATTAAAGGGGATTTTTGGGGATTTTTGGGAGGTTTAAAGGGGATTTTGGGGTTTTGGGGATTTTGGGGAATTAAAGGGATTTTGGATTTAAAGGGATTTTTGTGGGGTTTAAAGGGATTTTGGGGGATTTGGGGAATTTTTGGGAGGTTTAAAAGGGGATTTTGGGGGATTTTGGGAGGTTTAAAGGGGATTTTGGGAATTTTGGGGGTTTAAAGGGATTTTGGGGAATTTTGGGAGGTTTAAAGGAGATTTTGAGGGAATTTTGGGGGGGATTTTGGGGATTTTGGGGGGAATTAAAGAGATTTTTGAGATTTAAAAAGGATTTTAGGAATTTTGGGAGATTTTGGGGGATTTTGGGAGGTTAAGGAAATTTTGGGGGATTTTAAAGGGGATTTTTGGGGGAATTAAAGGGGATTTTGGGGGATTTTGGGAGGTTTAAAGGGGATTTTGGGGGATTTTGGGGGTTCAGGGGCTTTGGTTGGGGGTGGGGGGCATGAGGTAGAGGTGAATTTGGAAAAATTTGAGGTTTGAATTATGGTTTTGGGTCTGGGGATTGATTGGGATTCTTAAATATCCAAAACACCCCAAAAATATCCCAGAAATGTAAAAAAAAATGGAAAAATCCCACCTGAAATGGCCCAAAAATGACCCAAAAATGACCCAAAATCCCCCCAGGAGCTGCAGCAGAGCCTGGCCCAGCACCCCCTGGGGGGCTCGGTGAGACCCCAAAAACACCCCAAAATATCCCAAAAACACCCCAAAAATATCCCAGAAATGTAAAAAAAAAAATGGAAAAAATCCCACCTGAAATGGCCCAAAAATGACCCAAAAATGACCCAAAATCCCCCCCGGGAGCTGCAGCAGTGCCTGGCCCAGCACCCCCTGGGGGGCTCGGTGAGACCCCAAAAACACCCCAAAAACACCCCAAAAATAGCCCAGATACACCCCAAAAACACCCCAAAAACAGCCAAAACCCACCCCAAAAATAGCCCGAAAACTGCCCAAAAATAACCCCAAAAACCTCCCAAAACCCCCCCTTAAAATCTCCATTTTTGCCCTAAAATCCCCATTTTTCCACCAAAAACCACCGGGTTTTTTCCCAAAATCCCCTATTTTTCCCCCAAAATCTCCTAAAATCCCCATTTTTTTTCCTTTGACACCATTCTGAGACCTCCAAAACCTCCAATAACCCCCTAAAAAAAATCATTTTTTTCCCCATTTTTCGCCCTAAAATCCTCATTTTTCCACCAAGAACCACCGGGTTTTTTCCTAAAATCCCCATTTTTTCCCCCAAAACCCCCTAAAATCCCAATTCCAGTCACCCAGGACCCCCTGAGACCCTTCTGAGACCCCCAAAAACCTCCCTAAAAACCCCCCTAAAAATCGCATTTTTCGCCCTAAAATCCTCATTTTTCCACCAAAACCCACCGGGTTTTTTCCCAAAATCCCCATTTTTTCCCCCCAAAATCCCCATTTTTTCACTTTGAGACTCCTCTGAGACCATTCTGAGACCACGAAAACCTCCAAAAAAACCCCTAAAAACCCCATTTTTTTCCCCATTTTTTGCCCTAAAATCCTCATTTTTTCACCAAAAACCACCGGGTTTTTTCCCAAAATCCCCATTTTCCCCCCCAAATTTTAATTCCCCAGGGTCCCCCCCCTTGCAAGTGGTGCCCCAATGCCCCGAGGGCGCGTGCATCGGGGCCGGGGGCAGCTGGGACTGCGGGACCCCCAGAAACCTCCCCCCAAAAAATTCTCATTTTTTAATCAAAAATCACCAGTTTTATTCCCCAAAATCCCCATTTTTTACCCCAAAACCCCTGAAATCCCCATTTCAGTCACCCAGGACCCCCTGAGACCCTTCTGAGACCCCCAAAAACCTCCCAAAAACCTCCCAAAAATCCCCTTAAAATCTCCATTTTTTGCCCTAAAATCCCCATTTTTCCACCAAAAACCACCGGGTTTTTTCCCAAAATCCCCATTTTTCCCCCAAAAACCCCTAAAATCCCCATTTTTTCTCTCTGACACCATTCTGAGACCCCCAAAACCTCCCAAAATCCCCCTTAAAATCCCATTCTCCTCCCTAAAAACCCCCCTAAAAATCACATTTTTCGCCCTAAAATCCCCATTTCCACCAAAAACCACCGGGTTTTTTCCCAAAATCCCCATTTTCCCCCCCAAATTTTAATTCCCCAGGGTCCCCCCCCTTGCAAGTGGTGCACTAATTGCCCCGAGGGCGCGTGCATCGGGGCCGGGGGCAGCTGCCGGCGGGAGAACGACTGCAGGATCAACCAGCGCGAGATCCGCGCCGCCGGCAACTGCAGCGAGGCGGCGTGCGGCGCCCCCGACTGCCCGAAATGCGTCACTGCAGGCGGCTGCATGTGGACACGGCAGTTCAAACGGACAGGTGAGGGGTTTGGGGTCATTTTGGGAAAAAACCCGGTGGTTTTTGGTGAAAAAATGTGGATTTTAGGGCAAAAAATGTGATTTTTAGGGGGGTTTTTAGGGAGGAAAATGGGATTTTAAGAGGGATTTTCAGGGTCTCAGAATGGTGTCAGAGAGAAAATGGGGATTTTAAGGGGTTTTGGGGAAAAGGGGATTTTGGGAAAACCCGGTGGTTTTTGGTGAAAAAATGGGGATTTTAGGGCAAAAAATGGGGAAAAAACGGGTGATTTAGAGCCGGTTTGGGGCTGTTTTGGGGGGGCTTTGGGGAGGATTTGGGGGGTTTGCGGCGCCCCCGACTGCCCGAAATGCGTCACTGCAGGCGGCTGCATGTGGACACGGCAGTTCAAACGGACAGGTGAGAGAATTTGGGGGGATTTTGGGAAAAAACCCGGTGGTTTTTGGTGAAAAAATGGGGATTTTAGGGCAAAAAATGCGATTTTTAGGGGGGTTTTTAGGGAGGAAAATGGGATTTTAAGAGGGATTTTTGGGGTCTCAGAATGGTGTCAGAGAGAAAAAATGGGGATTTTAAGGGGTTTTTGGGGGAAAATGGGGATTTTGGGAAAAAACCCGGTGGTTTTTGGTGAAAAAATGGGGATTTTTGGGCAAAAATTGGGATTTTGGAATGTTTTTGGGGAGGTTTTTGGGGGTCTCAGAAGGGTCTCAGGGGGTCCTGGGTGACTAAAATTGGGATTTCAGGGGGTTTTTGGGGAAAAAATGGGGATTTTGGGAAAAAACCCGGTGGTTTTTGGTGAAAAAATGGGGATTTTAGGGCAAAAAACGGGGAAAAAACGGGTGATTTAGAGCCGGTTTGGGGCTGTTTTTGGGGGGGTTTGGGGAGGATTTGGGGGTTTGCGGCGCCCCCGACTGCCCGAAATGCGTCACTGCAGGGGGGTGCATGTGGACACGGCAGTTCAAGAGAACAGGTGAGGGGTTTGGGGGGATTTTGGGAAAAAACCCGGTGGTTTTTGGTGAAAAAATGGGGATTTTAGGGCAAAAAATGTGATTTTTAGGGGGGTTTTTAGGGAGGAAAATGGGATTTTAAGAGGGATTTTTGGGGTCTCAGAATGGTGTCAGAGAGAAAAAATGGGGATTTTAAGGGGTTTTTGGGGGAAAAATGGGGATTTTGGGAAAAAACCCGGTGGTTTTTGGTGAAAAAATGGGGATTTTAGGGCAAAAAATGGGGATTTTTGGAATGTTTTTGGGAGGTTTTTGGGGTCTCAGGGGGTTTTGGGGGTCTCAGAAGGGTCTCAGGGGTTCTGGGTGACTGAAATGGGGATTTAGGGGTTTTGGGGGAAAATGGGATTTTGGGAAAATTTGGGCAGTTTGGGGGTGATTTAGAGCCGGTTTGGGGCTGTTTTTGGGGGTTTGGGGAGGATTTGGGGGTTTATGGCGCCCTGACTGCCCGAAATGCGTCACTGCAGGGGGCATGTGGACACGGCAGTTCAAACGGACAGGTGAGGGGTTTGGGGTTTATTTTGGGGAAAACCCGTGGTTTGGTGAAAAATGGGGATTTAGGCAAAAATGTGATTTTTAGGGGGTTTTTAGGGAGGAAAATGGGATTTTAAGAGGGATTTTGGGGTCTCAGAATGTGTCAGAGAGAAAAATGGGATTTTAAAGGGGTTTTGGGGGAAAATGGGGATTTTGGGAAAAACCCGTGTGGTTTTTTGGTGAAAAATGGGGATTTTAGGGCAAAAATGGGGATTTTTTGGAAGGTTTTTGGGAGGTTTTTGGGGAGGTTTTTGGGGTCTCAGAAGGGTCTCAGGGGGTCCTGGGTGACTGAAATTGGGATTTCAGGGGTTTTGGGGAAAAATGGGGATTTTGGAAAACCCGGTGGTTTTTGGTGAAAAAATGGGGATTTTAGGGCAAAAACGGGGAAAACGGGTGATTTAGAGCAGGTTTGGGGCTGTTTTTGGGGGCTTTGGGGAGGATTTGGGGGTTTTGCAGCGCCCCTGACTGCCGAAATGCCTCACTGCAGGCGGCTGCATGTATATTAACGGCAGTTCAAACGGACAGGTGAGGGGTTTGGGGATTTTGGAAAAAAAACCGGTGGTTTTTGGTGGGGAAAATGGCGATTTTAGGGCAAAAATGCGATTTTAGGGGATTTTTAGGGAGGAAAATGGGATTTTAAGAGGATTTTAGGGGGTCTCAGAATGGTGTCAGAGAGAAAATGGGGATTTTAAGGGGTTTTTGGGGGGAAAATGGGGATTTTGGGAAAAATCCCGGTGGTTTTTGGTGAAAAAATGGGGATTTTAGGGCAAAAAATGGGGATTTTGGAAGGTTTTTGGGAGGTTTTTGGGGGGTTTTTGGGGGCTTTTTGGGGGTCTCAGAAGGGTCTCAGGGGTCCTGGGTGACTGAAATGGGGATTTCAGGGGGTTTAGGGGAAAAAATGGGGATTTTGGGAAAATTTGGGCAGTTTTGGGGTGATTTAGAGCAGGTTTGGGGCTGTTTTTGGGGGGGTTTGGGGAGGATTTGGGGGGTTTGCGGCGCCCCCGACTGTCCCAAGTGCGTCACTGCAGGGGGGTGCATGTGGGCACGGCAGTTCAAGAGAACAGGTGAGAGAATTTGGGGGTTTTGGGAAAATTTGGAAAAAATTTGGGGTGATTTAGAGCCGATTTGGGGCTGTTTCAGGGCGGTTTTGGGAGGTTTCGAGGGGATTTTTGGAGGGTTTGGGGGGATTTGGGGAGGTTTGGGAAGTGGACTTGTCACTTCAGGAGAACAGGTGAGAGATTTGGGATGAAATTGAGGGATTTTGGGAATATTTAGGAATAAAATTGGGAAGTTTTGGGGTGATTTAGAGCCGGTTTGGGGCTGTTTCGGGGCGGTTTCGGGAGGTTCCGAGGGGATTTTCGGGGGATTTGGGGCAGTTTTGGGGGGATTTGGGGAGTGAATTCCACAGTTCAAGAGGACAGGTGAGAGGTTTGGAGTGAAACTGGGGGATTTTGGGAAAATTTGGGCAGTTTTGGGGTGATTTAGAGCAGGTTTGGGGCTGTTTTTGGGGGGGTTTGGGGAGGATTTGGGGGGTTTGCGGCGCCCCCGACTGCCCCGAGTGCGTCACTGCAGGGGCTGCAGGTGGCAGTTCAGGAGAACAGGTGAGAGAATTTGGGGATTTTAGGAAAAAATCCCGGTGGTTTTTGGTGAAAAAATGGGGATTTTAGGGCAAAAAATGCGATTTTTGGGAGGGTTTTAGGGAGGAGAATGGGATTTTAAGGGGGTTTTTGGGGGTCTCAGAAGGGTCTCAGGGGGTCCTGGGTGACTGAAATTGGGATTTCAGGGGGTTTAGGGGGAAAAAATGGGGATTTTGGGAAAATTTGGGCAGTTTTGGGGTGATTTAGAGCCGGTTTGGGGCTGTTTTGGGGGTTTGGGGAGGATTTGGGGGGTTTGCGGCGCCCCCGACTGCCCAAAATGCGTCACTGCGGGGGGTGCAGGTGGCAGTTCAGGAGAACAGGGGAGGGGTTTGGGGTGAATTCGGGGGGTTTTGGGAAAATTTGGAAAGTTTTGGTGTGATTTAGAACAGAGTTAGTACAGACCAGCACAGACCAGTATAAACCAGCACAGACCAGCACAAACCAGCACAAACCAGTACAAACCAGTACAAACCAGTGTCACCTGCCCATCCAGGTGAGACCCGGCGCATCCTGAGTGTCCAGCCCAGCTATGACTGGACGTGTTCCAGCCACTGGGCTGGGACCAGCACACACCAGCACACACCAGCACACACCAGTACACACCAGTACACACCAGTACAAACCAGTACAAACCAGTACAAACCAGTGTCACCTGTCCATGCAGGTGAGACCCGGCGCATCCTGAGCGTGCAGCCCAGCTATGACTGGACGTGTTTCAGCCACTGGGCTGGGACCAGCACACACCAGCACAGACCTGTACAAACCAGTATAAACCAGTACAGACCAGTACAAACCAGTGTCACCTGTCCATGCAGGTGAGACCCGGCGCATCCTGAGTGTGCAGCCCAGCTATGACTGGACGTGTTTCAGCCACTCCCTGCTCAACGTGTCCCCGATGCCGGTGGAGTCGGCGCCGCCGCTGCCCTGCCCCTCCCCCTGCCACCTGCAGCGCTCCTGCCGCTCCTGCCTGGCCTCACCTGGGGCTGACGGGGGGTGGCAGCACTGCCTCTGGAGCACCGCCCTCAGCCAGGTGAGTCGCAAAAAATTTCGGAATTTTTTGGGAATTTTTTGGGATTTTTTTTAAATTTTTTTTCAATTTTTTTAAATTTTTTTTAGGATTTTTTTCGGGTTTTTTCGATTTTTTCCCCATTTTTTCCAGGTTTTTTCGACTTTTACCTCCATTTTATTTCCATTTTTTCCCCATTTTTTGGGATGTTTTTCGGGTTGTTTTTCTATTTTTTTAAGATTTTTTTCGATTTTTTTCAGATTTTTTTTTGGATTTTTTCTCGGTTTTCCCCCAATTTTTTCCCGATTTTTTTCAGATTTTCTTTTCCGATTTTTTTCCCATTTTTCCCCAATTTTTCCTTTTTTTTTCTCCGCTCTTTTTAGGGATTTTTCAATGTTTCCGAGGAGGTTTAGGATTTAGGAAATTAGGATTTTCTGAGGATTTTTTGAGTACTTTTAGGTGATTTTTGGGGTGATTTTGGGGCCCTGTGGAGGCCTCACCTGGGGCTGACGGGGGGTGGCAGCACTGCCTCTGGAGCACCGCCCTCAGCCTGGTGAGTAGCAAAAAATTTGGGAATTTTTTGGGCATTTTTTTCCTATTTTTTTTCTATTTTTTTAAAATTTTTTTTCTATTTTTTAAATTTTTTTTTCTATTTTTTTAAAAATTTTTTTCTTTTTTTTTTTAATTTTTTTCAGATTTTTTTTAGGATTTTTTTCCTATTTTTTTAGGACTTTTTTCAATTTTTTAAAAATTTTTTCCTTTTCTTGGATTTTTTTTTTTTTTTTTTTTTTGGATTTTTTTCTAATTTTTTAGGATTTTTTTCTATTTTTTTTTTTAAATTTTTTTCCTTTTTTTTTAGGATTTTTCTTTTTTTTTCTATTTTTTTAGGTTTATTTTTCAATTTTTTTGGAATTTTTTCAATTTTTTAGGATCTTTTTTCGGGTTTTTTTTCGATTTTTTCCCCATTTTTTCAGATTTTTTTTCGATTTTGCCTCCATTTTATTTCCATTTTTCCTTTTTTTTGGGATTTTTTCCCCCCATTTTCTCGGATATTTTTTTTTTTTTTCCCCATTTTTTTTTCCAATTTTCTCTCAATTTTCCCCATTTTTTACCCATTTTTTCCCCTGGGGCTGACGGGGGATGGCAGCACTGCCTCTGGAGCACCACCCTCAGCCAGGTGAGTAGCAAAAATTTGGGATTTTTTGGGAATTTTTTCCTATTTTTTTTCTATTTTTTTAAAATTTTTTTTCTATTTTTTTAAATTTTTTTTTTCTTTTTTTTTTTTAATTTTTTTCTTTTTTTTTTAATTTTTTTCCGATTTTTTTAGGATTTTTTTCCTATTTTTTTAGGATTTTTTTCAATTTTTTAAAAATTTTTCCTTTTCTTGGATTTTTTCCCTTTTTTTTTTTTTTGGATTTTTTTCTAATTTTTTAGGATTTTTTTCTATTTTTTAATTTTTTTTCTTTTTTTTAGGATTTTTTCTATCTTTTTCTATTTTTTAGGTTTATTTTTCAATTTTTTGGAATTTTTTCAATTCTTTTAGGATCTTTTTCGGTTTTTTTTTCGATTTTTCCCCATTTTTTCAGATTTTTTTCAATTTTGCCTCCATTTTATTTCCATTTGTTCCCCATTTTTGGAATTTTTTTCGTATTGTTTTCCCTTTTTTTATTTTTAAGATTTTTTCAATTTTTTAGGAATTTTTCAATTTTTTTCCCCATTTTATATTCAATAAAATTTAATAATTATATTAATAATATTACTTGTATTAATCATATTATATATATTATATATACACTATATTATATATACTATATATTTATATTTTATATTACATAATATATATGTAATATTTATATATTTAATAAAATTCATTAATTATATTAATAATATTAATTAAAGTAAATCGAATATATTTTGGTGTCTCTAACCCCAAATTTTCCCAAATTTCCCTTTTTTCTCCCCAGTGCCTCAGCCCCAGCTTCACCCCCTGCTCTGCCTGCCTGGGGCTCTTGGGGGATTTTGGGGATTTTTTTGGGAGATTTTTGGGGGATTTTTTGGTGATTTTTTGGGGGGAATATTCTGGAGGTTTTTTTGGGGCTCTTTCAGGGTTTTTGGGGTTTTTTTGGGGGTTTTTTTGGGGATCTCTCCTATGGTTTTTTAGGTCTTTTATTTGTGTTTTTGGAGGGATTTTTTGAGGCCATTCCATGGGAATTTTGGGGTTTTTTGAGGCTTCTTTTTCGGGGAAATGAATATGTTAATTCTATTAATTCTATTAATTCTATTAATTAAATCTAATTTATTTTGTCGTCTCTAACCCCAAATTTTCCCAAATTTCTCCTTTTTCTCCCCAGTGCCTCAGCCCCAGCTTCACCCCCTGCTCTGCCTGCCTGGGGCTCTTGGGGGATTTTGGGGATTTTTGGGGGATTTTTGGTGATTTTTTGGGGGGATTTTTTGGGGGATTTTTTGGTGATTTTTTTGGGGGGATTTTGGGGTTTTGGGGTTTTTTGAGGGGTTTTTTTTTTGGGATTTTGGGGGATTTTTGGGGTTTTTTTGGGGGCTTTTTTTGGGTTTTGTTGTGATGTTTTGGGGGATTTTTGGGGTTTTTTTTGGGGTTTTGTTGTGATGTTTTGGGGGTTTTTTGGGAGATTTTTTGGGGAGATTTTTTTGGGGGATTTTTGGGGCTCTTTCAGGATTTTGGAAATTTACTTTGTTGTTTCTAACCCCAAATTTTCCCAAATTTCCTTTTCTCTCCCCAGTGCCTCAGCCCCAGCTTCGCCCCCTGCTCTGCCTGCCTGGGGCTCTTGGGGGATTTTGGGGATTTTTGGGGGATTTTTTGGTGATTTTTTGGGGGGATTTTTTGGGGGATTTTTTAGTGATTTTTTGGGGGGATTTTTGGGGGGTTTTTTGGGATTTTTTGAGGGGTTTTTGGGATTTTTGAGGGGTTTTTGGGGGTTTTTTGGGGTTTTTTTTTTGGGTTTTGTTGTGATGTTTTGGGGATTTTTGGGGGATTTTTTGGGGGGATTTTTTGGGGAGATTTTTTGGGGGGATTTTTGGGGCTCTTTCAGGATTTTTGGAAATTTACTTTGTCGTCTCTAACCCCAAATTTTCCCAAATTTCTCCTTTTCTCTCCCCAGTGCCTCAGCCCCAGCTTCACCCCCTGCTCTGCCTGCCTGGGGCTCTTGGGGGATTTTGGGGATTTTTGGGGATTTTTGGTGATTTTTGGGGGATTTTTGGGGATTTTTTGGTGATTTTTTTGGGGGATTTTTGGGGGGTTTTTTGGGATTTTTTGAGGGGTTTTTGGGATTTTTTGGGGGATTTTGGGTTTTTTGGGGGGTTTTTTTTGGGTTTTGTTGTGATGTTTTGGGGGATTTTTGGGGGGATTTTTTGGGGGGGATTTTTTTGGGGATTTTTTGGGGCTCTTTCAGGATTTTTGGAAATTTACTTTGTCGTCTCTAACCCCAAATTTTCCCAAATTTCCCTTTTCTCTCCCCAGTGCCTCAGCCCCAGCTTCACCCCCTGCTCTGCCTGCCTGGGGCTCTTGGGGGATTTTGGGGATTTTTTGGGGAGATTTTTTGGGGGGTTTTTTGGGGATTTTTTGGGGGGAATATTCTGGAGGTTTTTTTGGGGCTCTTTCAGGGTTTTTGGGGGTTTTTTTGGGGATCTCTCCTATGGTTTTTTAGGTCTTTTATTTGTGTTTTTGGGGGGATTTTTTGAGGCCGTTTCATGGGAATTTTGGCGTTTTTTGGGGTTTCCTGCTCGGGATTTTTTTCATGTTCTATGAATTGAATATTTTGGGCTAAATTAATTCTATTTCCATCTTTCTAACCCCAAATTTTCCCAAATTTCTCCTTTTTTTCCCCAGTGCCTCAGCCCCAGCTTCGCCCCCCTGCTCTGCCTGGCCGGCGCCTGCGGCCGCCTCCTCCGCGGAGGGGGGGGAGGGGCAGGAGGATTTTTGGGGGTCCCTCCCCCCTCCAGCAGCGGGGGGGGGGTCCCGGGGGTCCCGCCCGATTTTGGGGAGGCCCCCCCCGAGCTGTGCCCCTCCCCCGAGTGCGGGGGGGCGTCGCAGTGCTCGCGGTGCCTGCGCCTCCCCCGCTGCGGCTGGTGCGCCACCCCGGGCCACAACGGGGGGGGGCGCTGCCTCCCGGGGGGGCTGCACGGACCCCAACTCGGTGAGGGGGAGGGGCAGGCTGGGGGTTGGGGTGAAATTCAGGGGGTTTGGGTGAAATTTGGGGGTTTGGAAAAAAATCGGGAAAAAATCGGAAAAAATGGGGGAAATCGGAGGTTTGGGGGGGTTTAAAGGGGATTTTTGGGGGGGTTTAAAGGGGATTTTAGGGATTTGGGGGTTTAAAGGGGATTTTTGGGGGGGTTTAAAGGGGATTTTTAGGGATTTGGGGGGGTTTAAAGGGGATTTTTTGGAATTCTGGGGGGTTTTGGGTGAAATTTGGGGGGTTTTGGGAAAAAAATCGGGAAAAAAATGGAAAAAAAACGGGGAAAATCGGGTGAAAAATGGAGGTTTGGGGGGGTTTAAAGGGGATTTTTGGAATTTTGGGCTCGGGGAAAATTTGGGAAAAATTTGGGGGATTTTGGTGAAATTTGGGGCACTTTGGAAAAAAATCAGGAAAAAATTGGAGATTTGGGGGCGGTTTTGGGGCTTTTTGGGGGGGTTTAAAGGGGATTTTTTTGGAATTTTGGGGGGTTTTGGGGAAAATTTTGGGGAAAGTTTGGGGGGTTTTGGGTGAAATTTGGGGGGTTTTGGGAAAAAAACGGGGAAAAATCGAGGAAAAAATGGAGGTTTGGGGGCAATTTTGGGGTAATTTTGGGACAATTTTGGGATAATTTTGGGACAATTTTGGGATAATTGTGGGGTAATTTTGGGATAATTTTGGGAAAATTTTGGGATAATTTTGGGGTAATTTTGGGAAAATTTTGAGACAATTTTGGGGTAATTTTGGGACAATTCTGGGATAATCTTGGTGGGTTTGAATGGGAATTTTGGGATAATTTTGGGATAATTTCAGGATTTTGGGGTAATTTTGGGATAATTTTGGGGTTACCTGTCCCAGGTGTGCCCCAGGCCTGTGGGACCGGGAGGGGGAATTTGGGGCCGTTTTTTTGGGATAATTTTGGGGTTACCTGTCCCAGGTGTGCCCCAGGCCTGTGGGACCGGGAGGGGGAATTTGGGGCCATTTTTTTGGGATAATTTTGGTGTTTTGGAATGTGAATTTTGGGGTAATTTTGGGATAATTTCAGGATTTTGGGATGATTTTGGGATAATTTTGGGGTAATTTCTGGATAATTTTGGGGTTACCTGTCCCAGGTGTGCCCCAGGCCTGTGGGACCGGGAGGGGGAATTTGGGGCCGTTTTTTTGGGATAATTTTGGTGTTTCTGAACGGGAATTTTGGGATAATTTTGGGATAATTTTGGGATGATTTTGGGGTTACCTGTCCCAGGTGTGCCCCAGGCCTGTGGGACCGGGAGGGGGAATTTGAGGCCATTTTTTTGGGATAATTTTGGTGTTTTGGAATGTGAATTTTGGGGTAATTTTGGGATAATTTCAGGATTTTGGGATAATTTTGGGGTAATTTTGGGATGATTTTGGGGTGATTTTGGGATAATTTTGGGGTAATTTCGGGATAATTTTGGGATAATTTTGGGGTAATTTTGGGATGATTTTGGGATAATTTTGGGGTAATTTTGGGATAATTTTGGGGTAATTTTGGGATAATTTTGGGATAATTTTGGGATAATTTTGGGGTAATTTTGGGATAATTTTGGGGTAATTTTGGGATGATTTTGGGGTTACCTGTCCCAGGTGTGCCCCAGGCCTGCGGCGCCGGCAGCACCTGGGCGTTCCTGAGCTGCCCCCCCGAGAACGAGTGCGAGAACGGGCACCACACCTGCGGGCCCAGCCAGGTGTGCCAGGACCTGCCCGAGGGCTTCACCTGCACCTGCAGGGCCGGGTACAGGGCGGACAGGTGAGCAGGGACACACCTGGGCAGGTGAGGGACACACCTGGGTACAGCAGGGACACACCTGAGAGCTTCACCTGGATAGAGCAGGTACAGCCCAGCCAGGTGTGCCAGGACCTGCCCGAGGGCTTCACCTGCACCTGCAGGGCCGGGTACAGGGCGGACAGGTGAGCAGGGACACACCTGGGTACAGGTGAGGGACACACCTGGGTACAGCAGGGTACAGCCCAGCCAGGTGTGCCAGGACCTGCCCGAGGGATTCACCTGCACCTGCAGGGAGGGGTACAGCCCCGACAGGTGAGGGACACACCTGGGCAGGTGAGAAATGGGATAGGGACACACCTGGGCAGGTGAGGGACACATCCCAGGTATCTCAGGTGTGCCACAGGTGTATCTCAGGTGTGCCCCAGGTGTGTCCCAGGTGTGTCTCAGGTGTGTCCCAGGTGTGTCTCAGGTGTGTCCCAGATATCTCAGGTGTGCCCCAGGTGTATCTCAGGTGTTCCTTAGGCAACTCAGGTGTATCTCAGGTGTGCCCCAGGTGTGCCCAGGTACCCCCCCATAACCCGGCCCCTCCCCCCCCAGCCGCACAGGTGAGTGCCGCCCCGTGTGCCGCCAGGGCTGCGCCAACGGCACCTGCGTGGAGCCCGACAGGTGTCGCTGCCACTTCGGCTTCGTGGGCAGCGACTGCGCCACGGCCTGCGCCTGCAACGGGCACAGCGACTGCGCGGGGCCCACGGCCAGGGACACCTGCCTCAGGTGTATGAACAACACACAGGTGAGTTACCTGTGCTCAGGTGAGCACCTGAGAGGGGTTACCTGGGGTGGGGCTGTGCCACGGCCTGCGCCTGCAACGGGCACAGCGACTGCGCTGGACTCAGCTGTTCACACCTGTACACACCTCCACTCGCCTGTCTCACCTGTGCACACCTGTAACTCACCTGTCTCTCACCTCTCACCTGTTCTCACCTGTACACACCTGTACTCACCTGTACCCACCTGTCTCTCCCGTCTCTCCCCTGTCTCTCCCCTGTCTCTCACCTGTCTCTCACCTGTCTCACCTGTCTCTCACCTGTCTCACCTGTCTCTCACCTGTCTCTCACCTGTCTCTCACCTGTCTCTCCCCTGTCTCACCTGTCTCTCACCTGTCCCTCCCCTGTCTCTCACCTGTCTCTCACCTGTCTCTCACCTGTCTCTCACCTGTCTCACCTGTCTCTCACCTGTCTCTCACCTGTCTCACCTGTCTCCCCTGCAGGGCCCGCAGTGCCAGCGCTGCCGCCCAGGGTTCGTGGGCTCGGCGCTGGGGGGGGGCACCTGCCTCACCTGCAGCTCCTTCTGCCGCCACCGCGCCGACACCTGCCTGAGCCGCGGGGAGCTGGAGCGGCACCGGCGCGACCCCCGCAGGTACCCCCTGGAGCCGCACCTGGTGAGTGACGGGGCACACCTGGGGTACACCTGGGGTACACCTGGGCACACCTGGGGTACACCTGGGCACACCTGGGGAGTGATGGGACACACCTGGGCACACCTGGGGAGGGCTGGGATACACCTGGGGTACACCTGGGCACACCTGGGGAGTGACAGGGCACACCTGGGCACACCTGGGGAGTGATGGGACACACCTGGGCACACCTGGGGTACACCTGGGGAGTGATGGGACACACCTGGGCACACCTGGGGAGGGCTGGGATACACCTGGGGTACACCTGGGCACACCTGGGGAGTGATGGGACACACCTGGGCACACCTGGGGTACACCTGGGGAGTGATGGGACACACCTGGGCACACCTGGGGAGTGACGGGACACACCTGGGGAGGGCTGGGATACACCTGGGATACCTGGGGACACACTTGGGCACACCTGGGATACACCTAGGCACACCTGGGACTCACCTGGGACACATCTGGGATAGCTGGGGACACACCTGGTCTCACCTGGGGAAGGCAGGGACTCACCTGGGCACACCTGGGGAGGGACAGACACACCTGGGACACACCTGGGGACACCTGGGGAAGCACAAACACACCTGGGCGCATCTGGGACACACCTGGGGATGCCTGAGACATACCTGGGGCACACCTGGGGATACCTGAGACACACCTGGGCGCATCTGGGACACACCTGGGGACACCTGACACACACCTGGGGCACACCTGGGGATACCTGAGACACACCTGGGGACATCTGGGACACACCTGGGGACACCTGACACACACCTGGGGCACACCTGGGGATACCTGAGACTGAGGGCATCTGGGACACACCTGGGGACACCTGGGGTTACCTGAGACACACCTGGGGCACAGCTGGGGAAGCACAACCACACCTGGGACACACCTGTGGTTTACCTGTGCCGTGCTCACCTGTGCAGCTGCACACCTGGGTGTCGGAGGGCCCCAGCGAGGCTCAGGCCGTGTGCGTCAACTGCCGCAACAACAGCGTGGGGGACAGGTGTGACACCTGCCGGGCCGGGTTCTTCATGCTGGACGGCACCTGCACCAGGTGAGCGACAGGTGGGACAGGTGTGGGGTCACCTGGGACAGGTGTGGGGTCACCTGGGACAGGTGTGGCACCTGCCGGGCCGGGTTCTTCATGCTGGACGGCACCTGCACCAGGTGAGCGACAGGTGGGACAGGTGTGGGGTCACCTGGGACAGGTGTGGGGACACCTGGGACAGGTGTGGGGTCACCTGGGACAGGTGTGACACCTGCAGCAGGTGAGACCTGAATGGGGGAGGGGACAGGTTTGACACCTGTGTTACCTGTGCAGGTGTGTCACCTGTGTCACTGTGTTACCTGTACAGGTGTGTCAGTGTCACCTGTGTCACCTGTACAGGTGGGACACCTGTGGGGTCTCTTGAGAAACACCTGAGGATGAAAAAAAAAAAAAAAAAAAAAAAAAGGAAGAAAATAGAGAAAAAAAAATGGGGGAAAATTTGGAATAATTGGGAAAAATTTGGGAAAATTGTGGAAAAATGTGGGAAAAGGAATTTACCTTTCTCAGGTAAATTTGGCACAGCTGGAGATGGGAAAAAAAGGAGAAAAAATGGTGGGAAAACAAGGAAAAATTGTGGAAAAATACAGAAAAAATGCGGAAAAATCAGAAAAAAATTGGGAATAATTGGGAAAAAAATGGGGGAAAATGGGGAAATTTGGGAAAATGTGGGAAAAGGGGATTTAACTGTCTCAGGTAAATTGGGCACACCTGGACACACCTGGGGATGGGAAAAGAGGGCAAAAATTGGAGCAAAAATGGAGAAAATACAAGGAAAAAAAAGAGAAAAAATGGAGAAAAAATGTGGAAAAATCAGAAAAAATGAGAAGAAAAATGGGGAAAAAAATGGGGGAAATGGTAAAATTTGGGTGAATTTGGTGTGTTTCAGGTGTCAGTGTAACGGGCACGACAACACCAGTGTCACCTGTGTCACTGTGTCACCTGTGTCACTGTGTCACTGTGTCACTGTGTCACTGTGTCACTGTGTGGGTGTCACTGTGCTGCAGGTGTCAGTGTAACGGGCATGACGACACCAGTGTCACCTGTGTCACTGTGTCACCTGTACGGGTGTGTCACTGTGTGACCTGTACAGGTGTGTCAGTATCACCTGTGTCACTCTGTCACTGTGTCACCTGTCCAGGTGTGTCACCGTGTGGGTGTCGCTGTGTTTCAGGTGTCAGTGTAACGGCCACGCCGACACCAGTGTCACCTGTGTCACTGTGTCACCTGTACGGGTGTGTCACCGTGTCACTGTGTCACCTGTCCAGGTGTGTCACTGTGTCACTGTGTCACCTGTCCAGGTGTGCTGTGTTTCAGGTGTCAGTGCAACGGCCATGCCGACACCAGTGTCACCTGTGTCACTGTGTCACCTGTACGGGTGTGTCACTGTGTCACTGTGTCACCTGTCCAGGTGTGTCAGTGTCACTGTGTCACCTGTGTCACTGTGTCACCTGTACGGGTGTGTTACTGTGTCACTGTGTCACCTGTCCAGGTGTGTCAGTGTCACTGTGTCACCTGTGTCACTGTGTCACCTGTACGGGTGTGTCACTGTGTCACTGTGTCACCTGCCCAGGTGTGTCACCGTGTCACTGTGTCACCTGTCCAGGTGTGTCAGTGTCACTGTGTCACCTGTGTCACTGTGTCACCTGTCCAGGTGTGTCACTGTGTCACTGTGTCACCTGTCCAGGTGTGCTGTGTTTCAGGTGTCAGTGCAACGGCCACGCCGACACCAGTGTCACCTGTGTCACTGTGTCACCTGTCCAGGTGTGTCAGTGTCACTGTGTCACCTGTGTCACTGTGTCACCTGTCCAGGTGTGTCAGTGTCACTGTGTCACCTGTGTCACCTGTGTCAGGTGTGTCAGTGTGGGTGTGTCACCTGTGTCACTGTGTCACCTGTCCAGGTGTGTCAGTGTCACTGTGTCACCTGTCCAGGTGTGCTGTGTTTCAGGTGTCAGTGCAACGGCCACGCCGACACCTGTAACGAGCTGGACGGGACCGGCTGCCCCTGCCAGAACAACACCGAGAGCGGCGCCTGCCCCGAGCGGCGCGACTGCTACCGGCACCAGGTGCACAGCTGGACACAGCTGGACACAGCTGGGGAACAGCTGGGGATGGGATGGGGATGGGATGGGATGGGGAACAGCTGGAACAGCTGGGGAACAGCTGGGACCGGGATGGGGAACAGCTGGAACAGCTGGGGAACAGCTGGGACCGGGATGGGGAACAGCTGGGGAACGGCTGGAACTGCTGGGGGTGGGATGGGGAACAGCTGCAACAGCTGGAACAGGAATGGGAAACCGCTGGGATGGGATGGGGAACGGCTGGAACAGCTGGGGAACAGCTGGGACCGGGATGGGGAACAGCTGGAACGGCTGGGAAACAGCTGGGAAAATTTTCAGAAAAATTGGGGAAAAAAATGGAAAAAAAAGGAAAAAAAAAGGGAAAAAAAGGAAAAAAAAAGAAAAAAAAAAAGGAAAAAAGGGAAAAAAAGGAAAAAAAAGGGAAAAATGGAAAAAAAGGAAAAAAAAAAAAAAGGGAAAATTTTAGGAAAAAATGGGGAAAAAAATGGGAAAAAATTGGTAAGAACTCGCCACCAAGCCCGTTTTTGGTGTCCCCGCAGTGCTCCAAGTGCCGTGACTCGTTCCAGGGCCACCCCGTGGGTGGGCAGCAGTGCTACCGGCTGCTGGCCGTGGAGCAGGAGTACTGCCTGGACCCCTGGTCGCAGAGCCAGTGCTTCCCGCCCCCCCAGCGGCGGCCGCTGCCCCCCGGCCGCTCCGTGCCCTTCGCCGTCCAGCCCAAGTTCACCAACGTGGACATCAGGGTGACGCTGGACGTCACCTTCGGCCGCGTGGACCTGTTCGTGGCCACCGCCTACGACACCTTCGCCGTGGACGTGGACCCGGTGACGGGGTGGCACCGAGTGCGGCTGCAGGCGCCCGGGGGGGCCGGGGGGGGCGCCTTGGGGACAGGGGGGGGCGCCTTGGGGACAGCGGGGGGCACCCACGGGAACGGGGCTGGCACCTTGAGGAGCTTTGGGACTGGAGCTGGTGACACCTTTGGGACTGGGAGTGGCACCTTGGGGACAGGGGCTGGCACCTTGAAGAGCTTTGGGACTGGAGCTGGTGACACCTTCGGGACTGGGGGTGGCACCTTGAAGAGCTTTGGGACTGGGACCGGTGACACCTTTGGGACTGGAGCTGGTGACACCTTTGGGACAGGGGGTGGCACCTTAAAGAGCTTTGGGACTGGGACTGGAGCTGGTGACACCTTTGGGACTGGTGGTGACACTTTTGAGACCAGTGGCACTTTTGGGAATGGTGGTGGCACCTTGAAGAGCTTTGGGACTGGGACCAGTGGTGGTGACACCTTTGGGACTGGAGCTGGTGACACTTTTGGGACCAGTGACACCTTTGGGACCAGTGGTGTCACCTTTGGCACTGGTGGCACCAGGACTGCTGACACTTTTGGAACTGGTGGTGGCACTTTTGGGACTGATGGTGACACCTTGAAGACCTTTGGGACTGGAACTGGGACATTCGGGACTGGTGGCACTGGTGGCACTGGGACTGGTGGCACTGGTGGCCCTGGTGGCACTGGCCCTCCTGTCCTTACTGGTTTCACTGGTGACCCCAGAGCACCTGGAGCTGCTCCCAGTAGCCAAACTGGTCAAACTGGTGGCCCTGGACGAGCCAGGGGTGACTTCGGTGACCAAACTGGTCACACTGGTCAAGCTGACGACCCCAGAGCTTTTGGTGGCCCAGGAGCCCATTTCAGTGGCCAAACTGGTCATACTGGTGACCCCAGAACTTTCGGTGGCCCAGGAGCCCATTTTGATGGCCAAACTGGTTTTACTGGTCATACTGGTGACCCCAGAACTTTCGGTGGCCCAGGAGCCCATTTCGGTGGCCAAACCCCTTTCACCGGCCACACCCACCAACCCCCCCACCCCCAAACATTCGCTAGCCCACCCCCCACCCCAGTAGCCAAACCCCTCCTCCTCCTCCCCCCACCACCCCCCAACCCCCTCCAGGCCCCCCGAAACTGCTGGAGCACCACGCCCAGGGCTTGGTCACCTACCTGACCATCGGCCACCCCGTGGCCGCCCTGGTGGTCCGGGGGGTTCGGGACCGGCTGGTCCTCACCTACCCCCACACCGGCCACGCCCTGAAATCCACTCGTTTCTACCTGCTGGTCCTGGGCGGCCCCGAGCCCTCGCAGGGGCTGCTCTTCTTCCGGCAGGACCAGGCCCACATCGACCTGTTCGTGTTTTTCTCGGTGTTTTTTTCCTGTTTTTTCCTGTTTTTGGCCGTTTGCGTCCTGCTCTGGAAAGCCAAGCAGGGCCTGGACGCTCGGCACGAGCGGCGCCGGCACCGCCAGGAGATGTCCAAGATGGCGGCCAGGCCCTTCGCCAGGGTCACCGTGTGCTTCCAGCACTGCCCTCAGCCCGGCTACCACGCCAGGGGGGTGGGCTACCAACAGCTGGAGCTGGGCAGGAGGGAGGTGGGGTGCGGCTACCAAAATTCAGGGGGTGGCTACCAAAATTCAGGGGGTGGCTACCAAATGTAGGGGGTGGCAACCAGAATTTAGGGGGTGGCAACCAAAATGTAGGGGGTGGCAACCAAAATGTAAGGGGTGGCTACCAAAATGTAGGGGGTGGCAACCAAAATTTAGGGGGAGGCTACCAAAATTTAGGGCATGGCAACCACAATTTAGGGGGTGGCAACCAAATTTTAGGGGGTGGCAACCAAAATTTTGGGGGTTTGGGGTTGGGCAAGCAGAATAAGGGGTGTGGCTACCAAGATTTGGGGGCGGGCAACCAAAATTTGGGGCTGGGCCAGCAAAATGTTCAATTTGGGAGCCGAAATTCCCCGGGGAGCCTCAGGACCCCCAAAATGCCCGTTTTGGCCACCAGAATCCCCCTCTGGAGCCCCAAAATCCATCCCCGACCCCCCAAAATCCTCATTCGGAGCCCCAAAACCTCCACGTTGGCCACCAGAGCCGCCATCTTGAAACCCAGAGCCGCCATCTTGAAACTGAGAGCCGCCATTTTGAAACCCAGAGCCGCCATTTTGAAGCCCAAAACCGCCATTTTGAAACCCAGAACCGCCATTTTGAAGCCCAAAGCCGCCATCTTGAAACCCCAAACCGCCATTTTGAAGCCCCAGACCGCCATCTTGAAACCGAGAGCCGCCATTTTGAAACCCAGAGCCGCCATTTTGAAACCCAGAGCCGCCATCTTGAAACCCAAAACCGCCATCTTGAAACCCAAAAGCACCATTTTGAAACCGAGAGCCGCCATTTTGAAGCCCCAGACCGCCATTTTGAAGCCCAGAGCCGCCATCTTGAAACCCAAAACCGCCATCTTGAAACCGAGAGCCGCCATTTTGAAGCCCAGAGCCGCCATCTTGAAACCCCAAAACCGTCATTTTGAAGCCCAAAACCGCCATTTTGAAGCCCCGAACCCCCCCAAAATCCCCTCGGGCCCCCCCAAACTCCCCTTGGCGCCCCCCAAGCCGCGCGGGGGCCCCCCCCGGCTGAGCCTGGGGCGGGGCCGGTGACGCTGGAGCCCACGGAGGACGGGGTGGCCGCGGTGGCCACGCTGCTGCTGCAGCTGCCCGGAGCCTGGGGGGCCCCCCGGGCCGCGCTGGGCTCGGCGCTGGTGACGCTGCGGCTGCAGGAGTTCGGGGGAGGGCGCGGGGGCGGGGCGGGGGAGGGCGGCGCTGCGGAAAGGGGGGGGGCGCTGGAGCTGACGTCAATGGGGCTCTGAGATTTGGGGGAAAAGGGGGTTTTGGGGCAGTTTCAGGGGGAAAAATTCGGAGTTTTTGCAGGGAAAAAAAAAATGGGATTTTTGGGCAGATTTTTTGGGGGGAAAAAATGGGATTTTTGGGAAATTTTAGGGGAAAAATTCGGATTTTTTTCGGGAAAAAAATGGGATTTTTGGGCGGTTTTGGGGAATTTTGGGTGATTCTGGCGCCAAAAAAAAAAAAAAAAAAAGACCCCACAAAAACCAAATTAGGGAGGGGTCTCCAAAAATTTTATTTTCGGGAATTTTGGGGGGGTCCCTCCCCCTCCCCCCAATAAACGCTGCTGCCCCTCCCCCACCCAGCCCCGCGTGCTTTTTCTGGGGTGGAAAATCTCGAATTTGGGTCATTTGGGGAGGGGTTAATTAGGGGAGGGCGGTTAATTAGGGGAAGGTATTTAATTAGGGGAGGGGCTTAATTTGGGGGAGGGGAGTAAGTAGGGGCAGTTAATTAGGGTAGGGGACTTAATTAGAGCCGTTAATTAAGGGAGCGGATTTAATTAGAGCCCTTAATTAGGGGAGGGGGTTTAATTAGGGGAAGGAGCCTAATGAGCCGTTGCTAATTAGGGGACGGGGTCTTAATTAGGGGGCTTAATTTGGGGTGTTAATTGGGGGAACGGACTTAATTAGAGCCATTAATTAGGGGAAGGAGATTAGAGCTGTTAATTAAGGGAGGGGGCTTAATTAGAGCCGTAATTAGGAGAGGAGGCTTAATTAGAGTGGGTTAATTAGGGGAGGGAGCTTAATTAGAGCCGTTAATTAGCGGAGGGGGCTTAATTAGAGCCATTATTTTGGGGGGGAGCTTAATTAGAGCCACTAATTAGGAGAAGGGGCTCAATTAGATTAATTACGGGTGGGGGGGTTAATTAGAGTGGATTAATTAGGTGAGAGGGCTTAATTAGGGGAGTGATCTTAATGAGAGCCGCTAATTCGGGCTTAATTAAGGCTTGCTGAGGTTAATTAGGGGTTAATGAAGTTCATTAATCACGAGCCCACCCCGCTGGGGCGGCGGGGGGGAGGGGGCGAGCAGGGGGGGGCGGGACCCCCCAAATTCGGGCTCTGGGACCCCCCAAAATCCCCCAAATTTGGGGCTCCGGGGCTCCCCAATTCGGGGGTCGCGACGCCCCCCCGATCCCCCAAATTCGGGCTCTGGGACCCCCCAAAATCCCCCAAATCTGGGGCTCCGGGGCTCCCCAAATTTTCATTTTTTGGGAGCCCCGAATTTTCCATCCCGGACCCCGAATTTTTGGAGCCCAAATTTTCCTTCCTGGAGCCCCCCAAAATTCCCGGCACCTCCAAAATTTCTCTCCTGGGGACCCCAAAACTTTCCCTCCTCGCGACCCCCGACCCCAAATTGGAGCCCCCCGGGACCCCCAAATTTCCCGGGACCCCCAAATTTTCCCTCCTGGAGCCCCCAAAGGCCGAACTCTCCCTCCTTGGGACCCCCAAACTGGAGCCCCCCCAAACCGAACTTTCCCTCCTGGAGCTTCCCGGGACCCCCAAATTTCCCGGGACCCCCAAACTTTCCCTCCTGGACCCCCCCAAAGCCCCCGGGACCCCCAAATTGGAGCCCCCAAACCCCAAACTCTCCCTCCTGGAAGCCCCCGGGACCCCCAAATTTGAAGCCCCGAACCCCAAACTTTCCCTCCTTGACCCCCCGGGCACCCCCAAACTCCCGGGGACCCCCAAATTTGACCCCCAAACCCCAAACTCTCCCTCCTGAACCCCCCAAAGCCAAACTCTCCCTCCTGGACACCCCCAAATTGGAGCCTCCAAACCCCAAACTCTCCCTCCTGGACCCCCCCAAACCCCCGGGGACCCCCAAATTTGAACCCCCAAGAACCAAACTCTCCCTCCTGGACCCCCCCAAACCCCCGGGGACCCCCAAATTTGACCCCCCAAACCCCAAACTCTCCCTCCTGGCCGCACCCAAAACCAAACTCTCCCTCCTGGATCCTCCGGGCACCCCAAAATTCGCCCCTCCCAGCGCCAAACTCTCCCTCCGGGACCCCCCTAAACCCGCTAAGACCCCCAAGCTGTCCCTCCTGGACCCCCCCAGACTGAGGCGGGGGTGAATTTGGGGAGGGGGCTCGAGCACGTGGCGCAGGATTTGGGAGCAGAGCCCCCCCGCGCGGCGGCACTCGGGGCTCAGCGGGGCGAGGCTCAGGAAGCCGTGCGGGACCCCCGGCACCACCCGCAGCGTCACGGGCCGGCCCAGGGCCCGCAACCGGCGCGCCAGGGCCACCGAATCGTCCAGCATCGGGTCCAGGGCGCACGCCTGGGGAGGAAAAAAAAAATTTGGGGTGAATTCCGAGGATTTTGGGAAATTTGGGGGCGTTTTGGGGGTGATTTTCGGGGGTATGGGGGCGATTTTGGGGCTATTTTGGGGGGCAAGAAGGCGGTTTTGGGGCTGATTTTGGGGGGATTTGGGAGATTTTGGGGCCACCGAATCGTCCAGCATCGGGTCCAGGCACACGCCTGGGGCGGAAAAAAAAATTGGGGTGAATTCCGAGGATTTTGGGAAATTTGGGGCGTTTTGGGGGTGATTTTCGGGCTGTTTTGAGGGGCAAGGAGGCGTTTTTGAGGCTGATTTTGGGGGGTTTGGGGGGTTTTGGGGCCACCGAATCGTCCAGCATCGGGTCCAGGGCGCACGCCTGGGGCGGGAAAAAAAAAAAATTTGGGGTGAATTCCGAGGATTTTGGGAAATTTGGGGGTGATTTTCGGGGGTATTGGGGCGATTTTGGGGCGGTTTGGGGAGATTTTGGGGCTGATTTTGGGGGATTTGGAGATTTTGGGGACACCGAATCGTCCAGCATCGGGTCCAGGGCGCACGCCTGGGGCGGAAAAAAAAAATTTTGGGGTGAATTCCGAGGATTTTGGGAAATTTGGGGGCGTTTTGGGGGTGATTTTCGGGCTGTTTTGAGGGGCAAGGAGGCGTTTTTGAGGCTGATTTTGGGGGGATTTGGGAGATTTTGGGGACACCGAATCGTCCAGCATCGGGTCCAGGGCGCACGCCTGGGGCGGGAAAAAAAAAAATTGGGGTGAATTCCGAGGATTTTGGGAAATTTGGGGGCGTTTTGGGGGTGATTTTCGGGCTGTTTTGGGGGCAAGGAGGCGTTTCTGGGGCTGATTTTGGGGAAATTTGGGGATTTGGGGCCACCGAATCGTCCAGCATCGGGTCCAGGCGCACGCCTGGGGAAAAAAAAAAAATTTGGGGTGAATTCCGAGGATTTTGGGAAATTTGGGGGCGTTTTGGGGGTGATTTTCGGGCTGTTTTGGGGGCAAGGAGGCGTTTCTGGGGCTGATTTTGGGGAAATTTGGGGATTTGGGGCCACGAATCGGTCCAGCATCGGGTCCAGGCGCACGCCTGGGGCGGGAAAAAAAAAAATTTGGGGTGAATTCGAGGATTTTGGGAAATTTGGGGGTGATTTTCGGGGGTATTGGGGCGATTTTGGAGCGGTTTGGGGGAGATTTTGGGGGGATTTTGGGGCTGATTTTGGGGGGATTTGGGAGATTTTGGGGACACCGAATCGTCCAGCATCGGGTCCAGGGCGCACGCCTGGGGGGAAAAAAAAATTTGGGGTGAATTCGAGGGTTTTGGGAAATTTGGGGGCGTTTTGGGGGTGATTTTCGAGTGTATGGGGGGTAATTTTCGGGCTGTTTTGAGGGGCAAGGAGGCGTTTTTGAGGCTGATTTTGGGGGATTTGGGAGATTTTGGGGACATCGAATCGTTCAGCATCGGGTCCAGGGCACAGGCCTGGGGCGGAAAAAAAAATTGGGTGAATTCCGAGGATTTTGGGAAATTTGGGGGCGTTTTGGGGGTGATTTTCGGGGTATGGGGGCGATTTTGGGGCTGTTTTGGGGAGATGTGGGGGATTTTGGGAGATTTGGGAGTTTCAGGGGATTTGGAGTCGGAGGAGTCGATTTTGGGGTAAATTTGGGGTGAATTTGGAGAATTTTGGGAAATTTTGAGTAGTTTTGGGCGATTTTGGGGCTTTTTGGGAGATTTTGGGGCTGTTTTGGAGTGATTTTGGGGGATTGTAGGGGGATTTGGGGTCGATGGAGTCGATTTTGGGAAATTTGGGGTGAATTTGGGGAAGTTTGGGAAATTTGGGGCGAATTAAGGAATTTTGGGAAATTTGGGGCGGTTTTGGGGAGATTTTGGGGCTGTTTTGGTGCCGTTTTCCGAGTCCCTTTTGGAGAACTCATGAAATTTTTTGAGAAAAAATTTGGATTTTTGGGGCAGATTTTTGGGATTTTTGAGGGACGATTTTGGGATTTCATTTGGGAAAATCCGGGGCTGATTTTGGGTGGATTTGAGGCTGGTTTGGGGCTATTTTGAGGACGTTTTTGATCCCCTTTTTGGGGGCCAATTTTGGGATTTTGGGGGAAAACCTCGGGATTTTTTTGGAAAAATTTTGGGATTTCCAGAGGCACTTCCTGAGCTGAATTTGGGCTGAATTTGGGGCTGTTTTGGGCGAATTTGGGTCATTTTATCTTATCTTTTTTTTTTTTTTTTTTTTTTTTTTTCAGAATCTCGGATTATTTTGGGGTCTTTTTTTTTTTTTTTTAATTTGGGATTTTTGCCGCGTTTTTTTTGGGAAATTTTTTTTTTTTTTGAGGAGTGGGGAGGGTCTCTCACCACGAAGTGCACGGGGAGCCCCCAGCAACGAGTCCGGGGCCAGCAGGGGGACATGAAGGGGTCCAGGGGGTTTTGGGGGATCTCCCCAAATTTCGCGGGGGGTCCCCCCGTCCGGAGGGGTCGAAACCCCTCGGGGTACCCCAAAAATTTGGGGGGGTCCTCGGAAAGGTCCTCGAGGGGGTCCTCGTCCCCTCCCCCATTCGAGTTTGGAGCTTCTTCTGGGGGAAAAAAAAAAAAAAAAATCCAAATTCGTTCAAAAATCGACCAAAAAAAAAAAGTCACAAAACTCCCCTAAAATTCAAAATATTCCCCCAAAATTCCACAAAAATCCCCCCAAATTTTTGGGATCCTTCTAAACCCAGAACCCGAATTTTGGGACCCCTCCCCAGATTTTTCAGGACCCTTCCCCATTTCCAGCCCCTCCCCCTCCCAATTTTTGGACCCCTCCCCCATTTTTAAGACCCCTCCCCAAATTTTTTGGGACCCCTCCCCAATTTCCAGCCCCTCCCCCTCCACTGTTGGGACCCCTCCCCCAATTTTGGGACCCCTCCCCCATTTTTAAGACCCTTCCTCAAATTTCTTGGGACCCCCTCCCCATTTCCAACCCCCTCCATTTTTGGGACCCCTCCCCCATTTTTGAGACCCCTCCCCATTTTTGAGACCCCTCCCCAAATTTTTGGGGCCCCCCCTCACCTGTTTTTGGGGGTCTCCCCAGGAGCCCCCAGCCAGGCCGCCCCCCCGCAGCCCCCTCAGGATCAGCCCCTCCCCACCTCGGCTCCCGAGGGGGAGGCGGGGACCCCTCCCCCAACGTCCCTGGAAAAGGGAAAAGAACAAAAAAAAAAAAAAAAAAGGCACCGAAATGTCACCAAAATTGCTCGAAATCGCCCCAAAATCAGACCCAAAATTACCCCGAATTCATCCCAAAATCCCCCAAAAATCAACCCAAAATCAGCCCCAAAATTAGTCCAAAATCAGCCCCAAATTACCCCAAATTCCACCCAAAATGCCCCAAAATCGGCCCAAATCACCCAAAAATCAGCCCCAAAATCAACCCAAAATCAGCCAAAAAATGCCAAATCCCTCTGACCCTGCTGATGTCCCAATGTCCCCAATCCCCCTATGTCCCCCCTATGTCCCCCCAATGTCCCCAATGTCCCCAATGTCCCCCCAATGTCCCCCCAATGTCCCCAATGTCCCCAGTGTCCCCAATGTCCCCACTGTCCCCAATCCCCCCAGTGTCCCCAATGTCCCCAATGTCCCCCCAATGTCCCCAGTGTCCCCAGTGTCCCCACTGTCCCCACTGTCCCCAATGTCCCCAATCCCCCCAATGTCCCCACTGTCCCCAGTGTCCCCAATGTCCCCAATGTCCCCATACCCGCGTAGGCCCCCAGGCACTGGCATAGCACCCCGTGTCCCCAGTGTCCCCACTGTCCCCAATGTCCCCAATGTCCCCACTGTCCCCAATGTCCCCACTGTCCCCAATGTCCCCACTGTCCCCACTGTCCCCAATGTACCCGCGTAGGCCCCCAGGCACTGGCACAGCACCCCGTGTCCCCAATCCCCCAATGTCCCCAATGTCCCCAATGTCCCCAATGTCCCCACTGTCCCCAGTGTCCCCACTGTCCCCACTGTCCCCAGTGTCCCCACTGTCCCCACTGTCCCCAGTGTCCCCATACCCGCGTAGGCCCCCAGGCACTGGCACAGCACCCCCAGTGTCCCCAGTGTCCCCACTGTCCCCAATGTACCCGCGTAGGCCCCCAGGCACTGGCACAGCACCCCGTGTCCCCAATGTCCCCAGTGTCCCCAGTGTCCCCAATGTCCCCAATGTCCCCATACCCGCGTAGGCCCCCAGGCACTGGCACAGCACCCCCAGCGGCAGCAGCGGGTCCAGCAGCGTCAGGAGCCGGGACGGGGACGCGGCCGCGCGCACGAGCGTCACCGGGTACGCGGCCAGCACGGCCTGGGGCACGCGCACGCCCAGCGCCGCCGCCCGCAGCGACACCCCCAGGCACAGGTTGCCACCCGCGCTGTCACCCGCCAGGCACACCCGCTCCGCCGTGGAGCCTGCGCGGGGACAGCGGCGACAGTGAGGGGACAGTGAGGGAAAAATGGTGGGGAATGGGGTTGGGGACATTGGGGACAGTGAGGGGACAGTGGGGAAAAATGGTGGGGAATGGGGTTGGGGACATTGGGGACAGTGAGGGGACAGTGGGGAAAAATGGTGGGGAATGGGGGTTGGGGACATTGGGGACAGTGAGGGGACCGTGGGGAAAAATGGTGGGGAATGGCGTTGGGGACATTGGGGACAGTGAGGGGACAGTGGGGAAAAATGGTGGGGAATGGGGTTGGGGACATTGGGGACATTGCGGGGATTGGGGACATTTGGGGATTGGGGATTGGGGGATTGGGGACATTTGGGGATTGGGAACGTTGGGGGATTGGGGACATTGGGGAGATTGGGGACACTGGGGGATTGGGGGATTGGGGATTGGGGACATTGGGGACATTTGGGGATTGGGGACAGTGGGGACATTGGGGACAGTGGGGACACTGGGGACAGTGGGGACATTGGGGACACTGGGGACAGTTTAGTCCCTCACCCAGCATGCGGCAGTGGCGCAGGGCCCAGCAGTAGGCATAGAAACACACCAAAAATCCCCTTAAAATCCCAAAAATACCCCCAAAAAATCCCAAAAAAAATCCCCAAAAAATCCCAAAAAATCCCCAAAAAATCCCCAAAAATCCCCAAAAATTTTTTTAAAATCCCCAAAAAATCCTCAATAAATCCCCAAAAAATCCAAAGAAATAAAAAAAATCCCTAAAAATATCCAGAAAAATCTCAAAAAAATCACAAAAAATCCCAAAAATCCCCAAAAAATCCCAAAAAATCCCTAAAAAAATCCTAAAAAAATCCAAAAAAAAACCCAAAAAAATCCCAAAAATCCCCCAAACCCCCCAGAAATTTAATTTTCTTTTTTTTCTCACCCAGCATGCGGCAGTGGCGCAGGGCCCAGCAGTAGGCATAGAAACACCCCAAAAATCCCCTTAAAATCCCAAAAAAATCCCCCAAAAATCTCAAAAAATCTCAAAAAATCCCAAAAAAATCCCAAAAAATCCCAAAAAAATCCCAAAAAATCCCAAAAAATCCCCAAAAAATCCCCAAAAAATCCACAAAAAATCCCAAAAAATCCCAAAAATCCCCAAAATCCAAAAAAAATCCCAGAAAAATCTCAAAAAATCCCCAAAAAATCCCCAAAAAATTCCAAAAAAATTTCCAAAAAATCCCAAAAATCCCCCAACCCCCTAAATTTGATTTAATTTTTTTTTTTCTCACCCAGCATGCGGCAGTGGCGCAGGGCCCAGCAGTAGGCATAGAAACACCCCAAAAATCCCCTTAAAATCCCCAAAAAATCCCCAAAAAATCCCAAAAAATCCCCAAAAAAACCCCAAAAAATCCCAAAAAAATCCCCAAAAATCTCCAAAAAATCACAATAAATCCCCCAAAAAATCCCAAAAAATCTCAAAAAAATCCCCAAAAAATACCTAAAAAAATCCTAAAAAAATCAAAAAAAATCACAAAAAATCCCAAAATCCCAAAAAATCCCAAAAAATCCCCAAACCCCAAAAAATTTAATTTAATTTTTTCCCTCACCCAGCATGCGGCAGTGGCGCAGGGCCCAGCAGTAGGCATAGAAACACCCCAAAAATCCCCTTAAAATCCCCAAAAACAAAATTCCATTTAAAACCTTAAAATCCCATTAAAATACTCAAAAAAATCCACCAAAAATCCCCAAAAAAATCCCATTTAAAACCTTAAAAATTCCCTGAAAATAGCCCAAAAAATCCCCAAAAAATTAAAAAAAAATCCCATTTAAAACCTTAAAAATCCCCTTAAAATAGCCAAAAATATCCCCCTCAAAATCCCCCAAAATCCTAAAAAACTCCCCCAAAATAGACTCAAAAAATCCAATTTAAGCCCAGCAGGTCAGGGCGCTGAGGGCGGCGGAATCCTGGAAAAATTGGGGGAAAAGTGAGAAAATGAAATTAGTCAAAAAGTTATTCCAAAAAATTCCTCCTAAATCCCAGAAAAATCCCCAAAAATCCCCAAAAAATCCCCAAAAAAATCCCCAAAAAAATCCCATTTAAAACCTTAAAAATCCCCTTAAAATACTCAAAAAAATCCACCAAAAATCCCCAAAAAAATCCCATTTAAAACCTTAAAAATTCCCTGAAAATAGCAAAACAAAATCCTCCAAAAATCCCCCAAAAAGTCCTCCCAAAAATACCCAAAAAATCCCATTTAAAACCCAAAAAAATCCCCTTAAAATACTAAAAAAAAATCCCATTTCAAACCTTAAAAATCCCCTTAAAATAGCCAAAAATATCCCCCTCAAAATCCCCCAAAAATCCCAAAAAACTCCCCCAAAATAGACTCAAAAAATCCAATTTAAGCCCAGCGGGTCAGGGCGCTGAGGGCGGCGGAATCCTGGTGGAAAAGGAGAGAAATTTGGGTAAAAAATGAGAGAAATGGGAAAAAAAAATTAGTCAGGAATATTCCCTCTAAATCCCAAAAAAAATCCCATTTAAAACCTTAAAAATCACCTTAAAATACTAAAAAAAAATCCCAAAAAAATCCCCCAAAAAATCCGATTTACAATGCAAAAA
Source organism: Muscicapa striata striata (assembly GCA_030060385.1). Taxonomy (NCBI): domain Eukaryota; kingdom Metazoa; phylum Chordata; class Aves; order Passeriformes; family Muscicapidae; genus Muscicapa; species Muscicapa striata. The sequence goes on from JAREIS010000660.1 coordinate 41,019, forward strand.
TATCCCAAAAAAATACCCAAAAAATCCAATTTAAACCCCAAAAAAATCCAATTTAAACCACCAAAAATCCCCAAAAATCCCAAAAAAATCCCATTTAAAACCCCATTTTAGCCCCGAATCCCCTCCAAATTTTTCCCAAATTTTTCCCAAATTTTTCCCAGATTTCCCAGTGTCACCTGTCCCTCGCGGATGTGGTAGGAGAGCAGCCTCAGGTGCAGGGGGGCGGGGCCCAGGTGAGCCCAAAAATTTCCCCAAATTCTCCCGAATCCCCCTAAAATCCCATTTAAAACCCCCATAATTCCCATTGAACCCCCAAAATTCACCAGAAATCCACCAAAAATTCACCCAAAATTCACACAAAATCCACTCAAAATTCACACAAAATTCATCCAAAAATACCCCCAAAAATCCAATTTAAACTCCCAAAAATCCTCAAAATACTCAAAAAAATCCCCAAAAAATCCCCCAAAAATCCCAAAAGATCCCCAAAAAAATCCCCAAAAATCCCCCAAAATCCCCAAAATCCAAAAAATCCCCCAAAATCCCCAAAAAATCCCAAAAAAATCCCCCAAAATCCCAAAAAATCCCAAAAATGCCCCAAAATCCCCAAAAATCCCAAAAAACCCCAAAAATCCTAAAATAAATTTTAAAAAATCCCAAAAAAAAAAATCCCCAAAAAATAAAAAAAAATCCCATTTACAATGCAAAAAAAATCCCCAAAAAATACCCAAAAAATCCAATTTAAACCCCCAAAAATCCCATTTAAAACCCCATTTTAGCCCCGAATCCCCTCCAAATTTTTCCCAAATTTTTCCCAAATTTTCCCAAATTTTTCCAAATTTTTCCCAAATTTTTCCCAGATTTCCCAGTGTCACCTGTCCCTCGCGGATGTGGTAGGAGAGCAGCCTCAGGTGCAGGGGGCGGGGCACAGGTGAGACCAAAAATTTCCCCAAATTCTCCCAAATCCCCCTAAAATCCCATTTCAAACCCCCATAATTCCCATTGAACCCCCAAAATTCACCAGAAATCCACCAAAAATTCACACAAAATTCACACAAAATCCACTCAAAATTCACACAAAATTCACTCAAAAATACTCCCAAAAATCCAATTTAAACTCCCAAAAATCCTCAAAATACTCCAAAAAATCCCCAAAAAATCCCCCAAAAATCCAAAAAAAATCCCCAAAAAAATCCCCAAAAAAACCCCCAAAATCCCAAAAAATTTACAAAAATCCCCAAAAACCCCAAAAAAAAAAAAAAATCCCCAAAAAATCCACCAAAATCCCAAAAAAAATCCCCCAAAAATCCCAAAAAAATCCCCCAAAAATCCCCAAAAAATCCCTCAAAAATCCCAAAAAAATCCCCAAAAAATCCCCCAAAAAAATCCCCCGAAAATACTAAAAAATCCCATTTACAATGCAAAAAAATCCCCAAAAAATACCCAAAAAATCCGAATTAAACCCCCAAAAATCCCATTTAAAACCCCATTTTAGCCCCGAATCCCCTCCAAATTTTTCCCAAATTTTTCCCAAATATCCCAAATTTTTCCCAGATTTCCCAGTGTCACCTGTCCCTCGCGGATGTGGTAGGAGAGCAGCCTCAGGTGCAGGGGGGCGGGGCCCAGGTGAGCCCCGGGGGGGGCGATGGTGACGCTCCTCGAGGGGTCCCGGGCCAGGGGCAGCTCCAGGGGCTCGGGGGGCACGGCCAGGGCTCGGCACAGCCCCACCTGCACGGCAGTGAGCGAGGCCACAGACTGGGGGAAAAAGGTAAAAATGGGAAAATTTACAAAAATTGTGAAAATTTAAAAAAAAATCCGGTGAAAAACGGTGAAAAAACGGCGAAAAACGGTGAAAAAACGGGGAAAAACAGCAAAAAAATGGGAAAAATGGAGGAAAGAAGGAGAAAAAAAGGAGGAAAAAATGGAGAAATAATGGAGGAAAAATGGAGAAAAAAAGGAAAAAAAAAGGAGGAAAAAAGGAGAAAAAATGGGAAAAAAAGGAGAAAAAAAGGAGAAAAAATGGAGATAAAGTGGAGAAAAAATGGACAAAAAATGGAGAAAAAATTGAGGAAAAAAAAGGAGAAAAAAAGGGGAAAAAATGGAGGAAAGAAGGAGAAAAAATGGAGAAAAAACTGGAGAAAAAATGGAGAAGTAAATGGGGAAAAAGTGGAGAAAAAAATTGAGAATATGGAGAAAAAAAGGAGAAAAAAAGGAGAAAAAAAGGAGAAAAAAAGAAGGAAAAATGGAGAAAAAAAGGAGAAAAAAAGAAGGAAAAATGGAGAAAAAAAGGAGGCACGGCCAGGGCTCGGCACAGCCCCACCTGCACGGCAGTGAGCGAGGCCACAGACTGGGGGAAAAAGGTAAAAATGGGAAAATTTACAAAAATTGTGAAAATTTAAAAAAAAATCCGGTGAAAAATGGTGAAAAAACGGCGAAAAACGGTGAAAAAATGGGGGAAAAAATGGGAAAAATGGAGGAAAGAAGGAGGAAAAAAAGGAGGAAAAAATGGAGAAAAAATGGAGGAAAAATGGAGGAAAAATTGAGAAAAAAAGAAAAAAAGGGAAAAAAAAAGGAGAAAAAAAGGAGAAAAAATGGGAAAAAAAGGAGAAAAAAAGGAGAAAAAATGGAGATAAAGTGGAGAAAAAATGGAGAAAAAAATGGAGAAAAAATGGAGAAAAAAAAGGAGAAAAAAAGGGGAAAAAATGGAGGAAAGAAGGAGAAAAAATGGAGAAAAAAACTGGAGGAAAAATGGAGAAGTAAATGGGGAAAAAGTGGAGAAAAAAAATTGAGAATATGGAGAAAAAAAGGAGAAAAAAATGAGAAAAAATTGAGAAAAAAAGAAGGAAAAATGGAGAAAAAAAGGGAGGCACGGCCAGGGCTGGGCACAGCCCCACCTGCACGGCAGTGAGCGAGGCCACAGACTGGGGGAAAAAGGTAAAAATGGGAAAATTTACAAAAATTGTGAAAATTAAAAAAAAATCCGGTGAAAAATGGTGAAAAAACGGCGAAAAACGGTGAAAAAATGGGGAAAAACAGCAAAAAAATGGGAAAAATGGAGGAAAGAAGGAGAAAAAAAGGAGGAAAAATGGAGAAAAAATGGAGAAAAAAAGGAGGGAAAATGGAGGAAAAAAGGAGAAAAAAAGGGGAAAAAATGGAGGAAAGAAGGAGAAAAAATGGAGAAAAAAAGGAGGAAAAATGGAGGAAAAAAAGGAGAAAAAAAGGGGCAAAAATGGAGGAAAGAAGGAGAAAAAATGGAGAAAAAATGGAGAAGAATATGGGGAAAAAGTGGAGAAAAAAATTGAGAAAATGGAGAAAAAAAGGAGAAAAAATGGAGAAAAAAAAAAGGAGAAAAAATGGAGAAAAAAAGGAGAAAAAAAGAAGGAAAAATGAAGAAAAAAGGGAGGCACGGCCAGGGCTCGGCACAGCCCCACCTGCACGGCAGTGAGCGAGGCCACAGACTGGGGGAAAAATGGAGAAATGGTAAAAATCATGAAATTTAAAATTTGTGAAAAGTAATAAAAAAAATCCGGTGAAAAACGGTGAGAAAATGGGGGGGAAAATGGGAAAAATGGAGGAAAGATGGAGAAAAAATGCAGAAAAATGGAGGAAAACATGGAGGAAAAATGGAGAAAAAAATGGAGAAAAAAAGGAGAAAAAAATGGAGGAAAAAAAGAGGAAAAATGGAGAAAAAATGGAGAAAAAAAGGAGAAAAAATGGAGGAAAATCGAGGAAAAAGGAAAAAAAAAGAAGAAAAAATGGATTTTGGTGCATTTTGATGGGGTTTTTTGGGGTTTTTTGGGGTTTCCATGTGGGGCTTTTGGGGTTTGGGGGTTTTTTGGGGTGCAGATTCATTTTTTGGGGTTATTTTTGGGGTTTTCTCACCGCCAGCAGCTCGGTCTCTGTCAGGTTCCAGAAGCTTTTCCAGAAATGCACGTCCAGGTTCTGGGTCAGGCGCTCGAACTCGGCCCCGCGCAGCTCCGGGTCCAGAGCGAATTTCCCGCTGGTGAAAAGGGACCCTGCGGCCACCCCTGGTGCCCAAAAACCCAAAATCACCCCAAAATCATATTCAGGGACCCCAAAAACCCCAAAAACACTAAAATCACCCCAAAATCCCCCCAAAAATCCACCCCAAAATGAGCAAAATCCACCCCAAAATCCCCAGAAATCCCCCCCCAAAATCCCCAAAAATCCCCGGGTCCAGCGAATTTCCCGCTGGTGAAAAGGGACCATGTGGGCCAAAAAACCAAAAAAAAAACCAAAATCAACCCAAAAATAAACTCAGGGGCCCCAAAATCCCCAAAATCACCCCAAAAATCCCCCAAAATGAGCAAAATCCACCCCAAAATCCCCCAAAATCCCCAAAAATCCCCGGGTCCAGCGCGAATTTCCCGCTGGTGAAAAGGGATCCTGCGGCCACCCCTGGCGCCCAAAAACCCAAAATCACCCCAAAATCATATTCAGGGACCCCAAAAACCCCAAAATCCCCAAAATCCCCCAAAAATCCACCCCAAAATCCCCAAAATCCCCCCCAAAATCCCCCCAAAATCCCCCAGGTCCAGCGCGAATTTCCCGCTGGTGAAAAGGGATCCTGCGGCCACCCCTGGCGCCCAAAAACCCAAAATCACCCCAAAATCACCCCAAAAATACACTCAGGGACCCCAAAAACCCCAAAAATCCCCAAAATCCCCCAAAAATCCACCCCAAAATGAGCAAAATCCACCCCAAAATCCCCAAAAATCCCCCGGGTCCAGAGCGAATTTCCCGCTGGTGAAAAGGGACCCTGCGGCCACCCCTGGTGCCCAAAAAACCCAAAAAAACCCAAAATCAACCCAAAAATACACTCAGGGGCCCCAAAAACCCCCAAAACCCCAAAATCACCCCAAAAATCCACCCCGAAATGAGCAAAATCCAAAAAATCCCAAAAAAAATCCCCAAAAAAATCCCAAAAAAATCTCCAAAAAATCCCAAAAATTCCCCAAAAAATCCCCCAAAAAATCCCAAAAAAATCTCCAAAAAATCCCAAAAATTCCCCAAAAATCCCAAAAATTCCCCAAAAAATCCCCCAAAAATTCCCCAAAAAAATCCCCAAAAAATCCCAAAAATCTCCAAAAAATCCCAAAAATTCCCAAAAAATCCCCCAAAAAATCCCAAAAAAATCTCAAAAAATCCCCAAAAATCCCAAAAAATCCCCAAAAAATCCCAAAAAATCCCCAAAAAATCCCCAAAAAATTCCCAAAAAAATCCCAAAAAACCCCAAAACCTCCCAAAGGCTCCCCACACCCCCCAGGCCGCCCCAGGTGTCCCTCACCGATGCCGGGGTCGCGGCTCCGGTAATTCTCGCCGAAGGACACGAGGCCGATGGCCAAAGTCTGCAGGAACGGCCGCAGCGACGGCACGAACTGCGGGTGGTCAGTGGGCAGTAATGGTCAGTGGGGGTCAGTGCTGGTCAGTGGGGTCATCAGGGGTCATCAGGGGTCATCAGTGGTCATCAGGGGTCAATAATGGTCAGTGGGGGTCATCAGGGGTCATCAGGGGTCAGTAATGGTCAGTGGGGGTCATCAGGGGTCAGTAATGGTCAGTGGGGGTCAGTGGTGGTCATCAGGGGTCAGTGGTGGTCATCAGTGGTCATCAGGGGTCAGTAATGGTCAGTGGTGGTCATCAGTGGTCATCAGGGGTCATCAGGGGTCAATAATGGTCAGTGGGGGTCAGTGGGGGTCATCGGGGGTCATCAGGGGTCATCAGGGGTCAGTGGTGGTCAGTGGTGGTCATCAGTAGTCAGTGGTGGTCATTGGTGGTCATCTGTGGTCATCAGTGGTCATCAGAGGCCAATGGAGCTCAGTGGGGGTCATCAATGGTCAGTGCTGGTCAGTGGTGGTCATCAGTGGTCAGCGGGGGTCAGTGGTGGGCAGTGGTGGTTAGTCGTGGTCATCAGGGTCAGTGGTGGTCAGTGGTGGTCAGTGGTGGTCAGCAGGGGTCAGCAGGGGTCAGTAATGGTCAGTGGAGGTCAGTGGTGGTCAGGGGTGGTCATCAATGGTCAGTGATGGTCATCAGAAACCAATGGTCAACAAGGACCAACCCAATGACCAAGCCAAGACCAATCAAGCCAAAATCAACCAACCAATGGTCAACTGAACCCAATGGTCAAGCCAAGACCAACCAACCCAAGACCAACCCATCAGTCAAGCCAAGACCAATCAAGCCAAGATCAACCAACCAATCGATTGTCAACTCAACCCAATGCTCAACCCAAGACCAACCAACTCAAGACCAACCAGTGATCAACCAACCCAAGACCAACCAAATCAAGACCAACCAACGATTAACCAAACCAAGACCAACCAAACCAAGACCAACCAACCCAAGACCAACCAACGATCACCCAACCCAAGACCAACCCCCCCAAAACCCCCCGAACCCCCCAGCCCTCACCTGGAAGCCGAGGCAGCGCCCGTAGAAGCAGCCGTTCTGCATCGTGCTGTACTCGCGCAGCACCACCTCGCTGATCCCCTCCCCTCCTCCTCCTCCTCCTCCTCCTCCTCCTCCTCCTTCCCCACATCGGGAACAGACACCCGGGCTTGGCCACGGCCGCCATCTTGCCGGCCAGCACCAGCAGCGCCTCAGCTGCCCCAGCGCCGCCGCCAGCGCTCCAGCTCGGCGGCGTTGGCGCCGGCGCGGAAGAAGAGGCTCTTGCGGTGCGCGGCCACGTGGCGGCTGCGCTCCACGGCGCGCTCCAGGCACACCTGCACCACGGCCAGCAGGCTCCGGTAGCCGTTGCCGGGCGTGGCCTCGTCCAGGTCGAAGTTCGGCGCCACCTGGCTGAGGTGGGCCAGGGCGGGGCCAAGATGGCGGCCGTGCAGCAGCAGGGAGGAGAAGGCGTCGGCCAAGCGGCGCGAGGAGCCCGAGGAGCCGCGGGACGGGGAGAAGAAGGAGAGGTTGTCGCGGGCCAGGAGCTGCAGGGACTGGAGGAGGTCCATGGTGGGGGGGACTGGGAGGGACTGGGAGGGGGTTGAGATCAAACTGGGATGGACTGGAAGGGGTTTAGGAGGGACTGGGAGGGGTTTAGGAGGGACTGGGATGAACTGGGAGGGACTGGGAGGGGGTTGAGATCAAACTGGGATGGACTGGAAGGGGTTTAGGAGGGACTGGGAGGGGTTTAGGAGGGACTGGGATGAACTGGGAGGGACTGGGAGGGGATTGAGATAAAACTGGGATGGACTGGGAGGGACTGGGAGGGACTGGGAGGGAATTGGGAGGGGTTTAGGAGGGACTGGGAGGGAATTGGGAGGGGTTTAGGAGGGACTGGGATGAACTGGGAGGGACTGGGAGGCACTGGGAGGGAACTGGGAGGGTCCTGGATGGTCCTGGATGGTCCTGGATGTCCACTGGAATCCACTGGGATGAACTGGGATGAACTGGGATGAACTGGAATCCACTGGGATAAACTGGAATGGTCCTCGGAGGTCACTGGGATGAACTGGGATGAACTGGGATGAACTGGAGTCCACTGGGATAAACTGGGATGAGCTGGGATGAACTGGGATAATCCTGGATGTCCACTGGGAGCCACTGGGACGGTCCTGGCGGTGACTGGGATGAACTGGGATGAACTGGGATGATCCTCAGAAGCCACTGGGATGAGCTGGGATGGTCCTGGATGTCCACTGGAGACCACTGGGATGAACTGGGATGAACTGGGATGAACTGGGATGGTCCTAGATGTCCACTGGAGGTTGCTGAGATGAACTGGGATGAACTGGAATCCACTGGGATGAACTGGGATGAACTGGGATGGTGCTGGATGTCCACTGGAGGTCACTGGGATGAACTGGGATGAACTGGGACGATCCAGGGGGGTCCGGGGGGTTCCTGGGGAGGCTCCTGGAAGATCCAAACTGGTCCAAACTGGTCCAGACTGGTCGGGACTGGGAGCTCCGGGTCCCTCCGAGTTTCTGTCCCGGCTCCAAAACGGGAGTGGGGGAGGGGCGGGGGAGGGGCAGGGGAGGGGCGTGGCCTGGCCCCTCCCCCCACCCAAAAAAACTCCCCCCATCCCAGGGTGGGGGAGGGGTGGGAGGCCCCAAATTTTTCCCAAATTTGAAAAAAAAAAAAAAAAAAATAAAATAAAATAAAATAAAATAAAATAAAATAAAATAAAATAAAATAAAATAAAATAAAATAAAATAGAATAAAATAAAATAAAGTAAAATAAAGTAAAATAAAGTAAAATAAAATAAAATAAAGTAAAATAAAGTAAAATCAAATCAAATCAAATCAAATCAAATCCTCCCCCACGAATTCCCAAAAATCCTCCCAAAATTTTCCCCAAAATCTCCCTAAAATCCCCCAAATTCCCCCAAAAATCCCCCCAAAATTCCCAATTCCCCCAAAAATCCCCCCAACCCCCCCCAAAATTCCCCAAAAATTCCTTCAAATCCCCCAAAATTCCCATAAACGCCCCAAATTCCCCAAAGGCCCCAAAATTCCATCAAAACCTCCCCAAATCCCCCTAAAACCCCCAAAAATTCCCCAAATTCCCCCAAAATCCCCCAAATTCACCAAAACCCCCCAAAAATTCCCAAAATTCCTCCAAAATCCCCAAATCCCTCCCAAAATCCACAAATCTCCCCCAAAATTCCTAAAAATTCCCCAAATCCCCCCGAAAATCCCCAAAATTCCCAAATATTCCTCCAAATCCTCCAAAATCCCCCCAAAATTCGCAAAAGCCCCCCCCAAAAATCCCCCAAAATTCGCCCTAAATTCACCAAAATCCCCCCAAAAAAAACCCCAAAATCCCCCAAATCTTCCCCAAAAATCCCCAAAATGCCCCAAAACCTCCCTAAATTCCCCCCCAAAAATTCCCAAAAATTCCCCCAAAATTCCCAACCCCCCAAAATTCCCAAGTGTTCCCTAAAAATCCCCCAAAATCCCCCCGAAAATCCCCAAAATTCCCCCGAAATCCTCCCTAAAATTCCCCAAATCCCCCCAAAATTCGCAAAAACCCCCCAAAAAAATCTCCCAGAAATTAAAAAAATCAATCAATTAAAAAAATCCCCAAAATCCTCCCAAAATCTCCCCAAAAATTCCCAAAATCCCCCCAAATTCACCAATAATCCCCCCCCCCCAAATCCCCTCCCCCACCCCCCAAAAATTCCAGCCCGGGGTGGGGGAGGGGCCGCCGGGGGGAGGGGGGAGGTCCCGGGAGGGCCAAAAAAATTGGGAAACGGAGCAAAAAAAATTTGGGGAATTTTGGGCCAGAGGGGACGGGGGGGGGGGGAGGGGAGGGGGACAAAGGGAACCGGGACAGGGGACGGGGGGAGGGGAGCGGGAATTTGGGGGGATTTTTGGAAATTTTTGGGAGATTTTTGGGAATTTTGGGGAGTTTGGGGGGGGATTTTTTGACTTTTAGGGGATTTCGGGGAATTTTGGGGGGGATTTGGGAATTTTGGGGGGTTTTGGGGGAATTTTTGGGGGATTCTGGGGGAGATTTTGGGGAATTTTTGGGGGCATTTGGGAGAATTTTGGGAAATTTTTGGGGGATTTTTGGGGGATTTTGGGGGATTTGGGGGATTTTGGGAGATTTTGAAGGATTTTTGGGGGGGATTTGGGAGAATTCGGGGATTTTGGGGGATTTTGGGGGAATTTTTGGGGAGGATTTTGGGAATATTGGGGGGATTTGAGGGAATTTTTTGGAATTTTAGGGAGGTTTGGGGGGACTTTAAGGAATTTTAGGGTGATTTTTGGGGATTTTTGGGGGGAATTTGGGGAGGTTTTGGGATTTTTGGGGGGATTGGGGGAATTTTGAGGAGGTTTGGGGAAATTTTGGGAATTTCAGGGGGGGTTTTGGAGAACTTTTGGAGGATTTTAGGGGAATTTTGGGGGAATTTTGTGCCACTTTTCGGCAGTTTTGGGGCAATTCCAGCGAGTTTTGGGATATTCGGGGACAATTTTTGGCCGTTTTGGGGAAATTTTTTTGATTTTGGGGAATTTTGGGGAATTTTGGGGAATTTTGGGGGATTTTTGGAGAAATTTTGCGTCAATTTTCCCCTTTCTGGCCCCTCCCCCCTCTCTTCCCCCTCCCCCACCCGGGGTTTCTCTCCCCCCGCCTCCCCAAAAAATTTTGGGGTTCTCTTCCCCCCCCCCCGAAGTTTTGGGGCCCCCCCCGCGCGCTCCCACCTGCGGCTCCCCCTCCCCGCCACTTCCGCACACGTGACCCGGCGCTGACCAATCAGCGCTCGCCTCTCCCGCCCTGCTGATTCCACCGGACCAATCAGCGCGCGGCTTTTCTCCCGTCACGTGACCCGAAACCGACCAATCAGAGACGAGCAGCTCTGGCAGCCTCGCCATGGCAACAGGGGACGCGCTGATCACGTGACGACCGCGGCCTAAAAGGTTTCGAAATCGACCAAAAACTTCTCAAAAAAATCCCAAAATCGACCAAAAAAACCCCAAAATTGTCCCGAATTGACCCAAAACTTCCGCGAAATCCCAAAAACTGCGGCGAGCTGCTCTAAAATCGACTAAAAATGGCTCAAAACTGGCCCAAAATGACCCAAAAATGACCCAAAATGGCCCAAAATGACCCAAAATGACCCAAAAAGGCCCAAAATGGCCCAAAATGCACAAACTGACCCAAAATTGACCGAAAATTCTCCCCAGGGTTGTCCCTGATTGTCCAAGGGTGTCCCCAAAATGTCCCCGAGGTGTCCCCGAGGCCATCCCAGTGTCCCCAGAGATGTCCCCATGTCCCTGAGGGTGTCCCTGTGTCCCTCCCGGTGTCCCCCACATTGTCCCCATGTCCCCGACTCTGTCCCCAAGTCCCTCCCTGTGTCCCCAAATTCCCACGAGTGTCCCCAAGGCCATCCCCAGGGTGTCCCCGTGTCCCCAGTGATGTCCCCAAGTCCCTCCCAGTGTCCCCAGTGGTGTCCCAGTGTCCCCAAGGATGTCCCCCTGTCCCCAGCCATGTCCCCAGGCCCCTCCCGGTGTCCCCAAGGCCATCCCATTGTCCCCAGCTCTGTCCCCAAAGTCCTTCCTGGTGTCCCCAAATTCCCACGAGTGTCCCCAAGGCCATCCCAGTGTTCCCCACATTGTCCCCATGTCCCCAATTCTGTCCTTGTGTCCCCCCCAGTGTCCCCAGTGATGTCCCCAAATCCACCCCAGTGTCCCCCAGGGTGTCCCCAAGTCCCTCCCAGTGTCCCAAATTCCCACGAGTGTCCCCAAGGCCATCCCCAGTGGTGTCCCCATCTCCCCAGGGATGTCCCCGTGTCCCGCCCAGTGTCCCCCACATTGTCCCCATGTCCCCGACTCTGTCCCCATGTCCTTCCCAGTGTCCCCAGTGATGTCCCCAAGTCCTTTACAGCGTCCCCAAGTCCCTCCCGGTGTCCCCAAGGCCATCCCACTGTCCCCAGTGGTGTCCCTGTGTCCCTCCCGGTGTCCCCAGAAATGTCCCCAAGTCCCTCCCAGTGTCCCCAAGGGTGTCCCCGTGTCCCTCCCGGTGTCCCCAGTGATGTCCCCCCCCCCCGAGAGGTGACAAATTCTCCTCCCATTTTGGGGCCATTTTTTGGATGAATTTTGGGGCTTTTTTTAGTGAATTTTGACAAATTTGGGGCCGATTTTTGGGGGGCTTTTTTTTTTTTTTTTTTTTTTTTTTTTTTTTTTTGGGGGGGATTTTGGGGATTTTGGAGAATTTTTTTCAGCGGATTTCGAGAAATTTTGAATCGATTTGGGTTTTTTCAGGCTGGAAGATTTTGGGGGTTTTTAGTGGATTTTGACAATTTTGGGGATTTTTTAGTGGATTTGGATGAAATTGCAGCCGATTTTTGCTTCTTTTAGCGGATTTTGAGGATTTTGGAGGTTTTTTTTAGCGGATTTCGAGGAATTTTTTTCCTTTTTGAGGAGAAAGATTTTGGGGATTTTTAATGGATTTTGACAATTTTGGAGATTTTTTAGTGATTTTGGGACTTTTTTTAGTGGATTTTGACGACTTTTGAGCCGATTTTGACGAATTTTGAGCCGATTTTTGCTTTTTTTTAGCGGATTTCGAGGAATTTTTTCCTTTTTGGGGGGAAAGATTTTTGGGATTTTAAACGGATTTTGACAATTTTGGGGTTTTTTTAGTGGATTTCGAGAATTTAGGGGTTTTTTTTTGTGGATTTTGACGAATTTTGAGCCGATTTTGACGGATTTTGCGCGGATTTTTCTTTTTTTTTTAAATTTTTTTTTCTGCCCCTCCCCCCCCTTAGGGTGTCCCTGAATGGGCGTGGCCCAAAGGGGGGGGCGTGTCCCCAAACTGGGCGTGGCCTCCCCGCCCCTCCCCCCCCCCGGATTTTGGGGATTCCCCGCTCCGCTTCCGCTCCCGCGGCCGCTCCAAGCGGGGACCCCCAAATTTCGGGGGGAGGGGGGGGGAGGGGGTTAAATCAGAGCAGAACCCCCCCCCCAAAAAAAAAATTTGGGGATTTTTGGGGGGATTCCCCCTCCCCCCAGCATGGCCGAGGAGCTGCCCGTGGATCTGCGCACGCGGAGACCCCAAAACCCGCCGCGAGCCCCCCAAAAATCGCGCCCCGAAACGTCGCTGCCGCTGCGGAAGCGCCGCTCGGCCCAGCGCGGCTTCGGGGAGCCCCCCCCGAACCCCCAAATTTTAGGGGGGACCCCCGGGAAAACCCCCAAACTCACGGGGGCTCCCCCCGCCCTTTGCACAGGTGAGGAACCCCCCCAAAATTTATCCCCTCCCCCCCCCAAAATTTTTTTTTTTTTTTTTTTTGGGTCACGCCAAAAAAATATTTTTTTTTAACTTTAAAAATTTTTTTTTTTCTTTTTTTTTCTTTTTCAGGGTTGCCGGTTTTGGGGGGAGGGGGAGTTTTGGGGGTTCCCCCCTTGGCTCCCCCCCAAATTTTGGGAGGTCTCAGCCCAAATTTGGGGGTCCCCGAGCCCCTCCCCCCCTCCTTGGCCGCCGCCATCGCCGCCGCCACCCGGCAGGACGAGGATGGGGACACGTGAGTCGGGGGGGGCCCCCCAAAAACCCACCCGGGACACCCCAAAACCCACCCGGGACGCCCCAAAATTCTCTCGGAACCCAAAACCCCTGGGAACCCCCAAAATCTCCTGGGAACCCCCAAAATCTCCCTGGGAAACCCCCAAAAACCGACCCGGGACCCCCAAAAACCGACCCGGGACCCCCCAAAACCCACCCAGGACCCCCAAAAATCAACCCGGGACCCCCAAAAATCAACCCGGGACACCCCGGGACCCCAAAACCAGCCAGGACACCCAAAAACCCACCCGGGACCCCCAAAAACCCACCCGGGACACCCAAAAACCCACCCGGACCCCAAAAACCGACCCGGGACACCCCAAAAACCACCCGGGACCCCCAAAAATCACCGCGGGACCCCAGAATTCCCTGGGAACCCCCAAAATCCCCCTGGGAACCCCCAAAATCTACCGGGGAACCCCCAAAATCTCCCCGGGAATCCCCTAAAATCTCCCCAAAATCCTCCCGAGACACCCCAAAAATCGCCGCGGGACCCCAAAATTCCCTGGGAATTGAAAATTTTCTGGGACCCCCAAAATCCTTTGGAACCCCCCAAAAATCTCCCCAAAATCCTCCCGGGAAACCCCAAAATTTCCTGGGAACTCCCCCAAAAATCCCCTCGGGACCCCAGAAATTCCCTGGGAACCCCCAAAATCTACCTGGGAACCCCCAAACCTCCCTGGGAACCCCCCAAAAATCCTCTGGGACCCCCCAAAAATCCTCTGGGACCCCCCAAAATTCCCGGGAACCCCCAAAATCACCCTGGGAACCCCCAAAAAACCCTCGAGACCCCCCAAAACCTCTCCAGACCCCCCCAAAATCACTCGGGACCCCCCAAACTCTTTTGGGACCCCCCCGGAAATTTCGGGGACCCCCGACCGTGGGAACCCCCGCGGGGCCGCCCCTCCCCCACCCCGCGGGGAATCCCCGGGGGTTTTTGGTGACGTCATCGCCGAGGCCACGCCCCTTTACGGGAACAGCGCGGGGGGAGGGGCGGGAAGGGCGCGGCCCCTCCCCCTCCCGGATTTTGGGGACATTTGGGGACATTTGGGACCCCCCAATATCCCCAAATCCCCCAAATTGCCTCAATTTCCCCCAAAATATCCCAAAATCCCCCAAGTTTCCCCAAAATATCCCAAATTTCCCAAATTTTCTCTAAAATGTACCCAAATTCCCCCAATTTCCCCCAAAATTTTCCTTTTTTTTCCCCCAATTCCCCAATTCCCCCCAAATGTCCCCAATGTCCCCCAATGTCCCCAATGTCCCCATTTCCCCCAAATTTTCCCAAATTTCCCCCAAATTTCCCCACCCCCATTTTTCCCTAAATTTCCACATTTTTTTTCCCATTTTTTCCCCCATTTTTTCCCAAATTTTCCCATTTTTTTCTCAATGTCCCCAAATGTCCCCAAATGTCCCCAAAATCCCCAATTCCCCCCCAATTTTTCTCGTTTCCCCACAGTTTTTTTTTCCCTTTCCCCCCAAAATTTTCCCAATTTTCCCTCAATTTTTCCCAAATTTTCCCCAATTTCCCCCCAATTCTCTCCATTTTCCCCAGGCCCGAACGTCCCCAAATGTCCCCAAATGTCCCCAAATGTCCTCGAATCCCAATTTTTCCCCACTGTCCCCAATGTCCCCAGTGTCTCCAATCCCCCCAATATCCCCCAATGTCCCCCAGTGTCCCCAGTGTCCCCAGTGTCCCCCAGTGTCCCCCAATGTCCCCAGTGTCCCCAATGTCCCCAGTGTCCCCAATGTCCCCAGTGTCCCCCAATCCCCCCAATGTCCCCAGTGTCCCCCAATCCCCCAATGTCCCCAGTGTCCCCAATGTCCCCAGTGTCCCCAATGTCTGTCCTCATGTCCCCAATTCCCCAATGTCCCCATGTCCAATGTCCAATGTCAATCCCTGTCCAATCCAATCCACATTCCTGTCCCATGTCCCCATCCCCAATGTCCCAATGTCCCCCAATGTCAATGTCCCCAATGTCCCCATGTCACAATGTCCCAATGTCCCACTAATGTCCCCAATGTCCAATGTCCCAATGTCCATGTACAATGTCCCAATGTCCCAATGTCCCAATGTCCAATGTCAACCTTCCCATTCCCCAATTCCAATGTCCCCCTGTCAATGTCCTCAATGTCCCCAATGTCCCAATGTCCCCATGTCATTCCTTCGGGATATTTGGGGTCACTGAGCCCTGCCCTTTTGCCAAAGCTTGGCCACACCCGTGGCACCAACCCCTCACCTGTCCCACCTGTGTGTCACCTGTGTCACCTGTCCCTCCCCTGTCTCTCACCTGTCTCTCCCCTGTCTCTCCCCTGTCTCTCACCTGTCTCTCACCTGTCTCTCCCCTGTCTCTCACCTGTCTCTCACCTGTCTCTCCTGTCTCTCACCTGTCTCTCACCTGTCTCTCCCCCTGTCTCTCCCCTGTCTCTCCCTGTCTCTCCCCTGTCTCTCCTGTCTCTCCCCTGTCTCTCACCTCTCACCTGTCTCACCTGTCTCTCACCTGTCTCTCCCCTGTCTCTCACCTGTCTCTCCCCTGTCTCTCACCTGTCTCTCACCTGTCTCTCCCCTGTCTCTCACTTGTCTCTCCCCTGTCTCTCACCTGTATCTCACCTGTCTCTCCCCTGTCTCTCACCTGTCTCTCACCTGTCTCTCCCCTGTCTCTCACCTGTCTCTCACCTGTCTCTCCCCTGTCTCTCACTTGTCTCTCCCCTGTCTCTCACCTGTATCTCACCTGTCTCTCCCCTGTCTCTCCCTGTCTCTCACCTGTCTCTCACCTGTCTCACCTGTGTCTCCCCTGTCCCAGACCCCCCTACACCTGGCGGTGATCACGGGCCAGGTAACCCTGGTTCGCCTCCTGCTGGCGCACGGCGCGTCCCCGATGGCCCCGGACCGGCTGGGCCGCACCTGCGCTCACCTGGCCTGCGGCTCCCACCTGGGCGGGGGCGGGGCCTCGGCCGGGCCCCGCCCCCGGGTGCTGCGGGAGCTGCTGCGGAGCCGCCCCGACCTGCAGGCCCGCGACTACGAGGGTGAGGCTGGGGCCAAAAACCTCTTTGTCCCCCCAAATTCCCAAAATTCCCCAATTTTCCCAATTTCCGGATTTTTCCCCCAAATTTCCCCTCAATTTTTCCCCATTTTTCCCAATTTTCCTCCAATTTTTCCCCAAATATTCCCCCCAGTTTTATGGATTTTCCCCCCAATTTTTCCCCAATTTTTCCCCCCAAATTCCCCAATTTCCTCCAATTTTCCCAATTTCGGGATTTTCCCCCCAAAATTTCCCCTCAATTCTTCCCCATTTTTCCCAATTTTCCCCCAGTTTTCCCAATTTCCCCCCAATTTTTCCCAATTTTCCCCCAATTTTTCCCCAAATATTCCCCCAAGTTTTATGGATTTTCCCCCCAAATTTTCCCCAATTTTCCCCCCAAATTCCCCAATTTTCCCAATTTCGGGATTTTCCCCCCAAAATTTCCCCCCCATTTTTCCCAATTTTCCCCCAATTTTTCCCGATTTTTCCCAATTTTCCTCCAATTTTCCCCCCAATTTTTCCCCAAATTTTTCCCAAATTATCCCCAATTCTCCCCCAATGTTTTCCCCCAAATTTCTGAATTCCCCAATTTTCCCAATTTTGTGGATTTCCCCCCCAATTTTTTCCCAATTCCCCCAATTTTTTTCCCATTTTTTCCCAATTTTCCCCCATTTTGTTCTCCATTTTTTCCCAATTTATCCCCAATTTTTCCCAAATTTTCCCCAATTTTTCCCCAAGTTTTTCCCAAATTTTCCCCAATTTTTCCCCAATTTTTCCCAATTTTTCCCAATTTTCCCTCAATTTATCCCAAATTTTTCCCAATTTTCCCCCAATTTTTCCTCAATTTTTCCCCAATTTTCCCCAATTTTTTCCAATTCCCCCCAATTTTTTCCCAATTTTTCCTCAATTTTTCCCCAATTTTTCCTCCATTTTTCCCCAATTTTTTCCCAATTTTCCCCCAATTTCCCCCAAGTTTTTACCATTTTTTCCTCAATTTTTCCTCAATTTTTCCCCAATTTTTCCCCAATTTTTCTCCAATTTTTCCCCAAATTCCCCCAATTCTCCCCCAATTTTCCTCCCAAATTTCCCAATTTCCCAATTTTCCCAATTTTGGGGTTTTTCCCCCCAAATCCCCCCCCAGGTCTGACCCCCCTGCACGTGGCCGTGGCCTCGGGGTCCCGCGAGAGCGTCCTGGCCCTGCTGGAGCACGGAGCCGACGTCGACGCCGTGGTGAGAGATTTGGGGCAAAAAACAGGGATTTTGGGAAATTCGGGAATTGGGGGAGGTGCTGGAATTTTTCGGGATTTTTTCAGAATTTTTGGGGGATTTTTTTGGGATTTTTTTGGCATTTTTTTGGCATTTTTTTGGATTTTTTAGGGATTTTATTTGGATTTTTTTTTTAATTTCCGGGGAGTTTTGGGGGGGATTCTGAAGAATTTTTTTTGAATTTTTGGGGAATTTGGGAATTGTGGGAGGTGCTGGAATTTTTTGAGGAATTTTTTTGGGATTTTTTGGGATTTTTTTTGGATTTTATTTGGATTTTTTGGGGACTTTTTAAGGGATTTTATTTGGATTTTTTTTTTTAATTTCTGGGGGATTTTGGGAGGATTCGGAATAAATTTTTTGGAATTTTTGGGGATTTTGGGAAATTTGGGAATTGTGGGAGGTGCTGGAATTTTGGGGAATTTTTGGGGAATTTTTTTTTTATTTTTTGGGATTTTGGGGGGATTTTTTTGGGATTTTTGGGGATTTTTTTGGCATTTTTTTGGAATTTTTTGATTTTTAGGGATTTTATTTGATTTTTTTTTAATTTCAGGGAGTTTTGGGGGATTCTGAAGAATTTTTTTGAATTTTTGGGGAATTTGGCAAATTCGGGAATTGGGGGAGGTGCTGGAATTTTTCGGGATTTTTTCAGAATTTTTTGGGGATTTTTTGGGATTTTTTTGGCATTTTTTTGGCATTTTTTTGGATTTTTTAGGGATTTTATTTGGATTTTTTTTTTTAATTTCCGGGGAGTTTTGGGGGGGATTCTGAAGAATTTTTTTTGAATTTTTGGGGAATTTGGGAAATTTGGGAATTGTGGGAGGTGCTGGAATTTTTTTTCGGGATTTTTTTCAGATTTTTTTTTTGGGGGATTTTTTTGGGATTTTTGGGGCATTTTTGGATTTTTTTGATTTTTTATTTTTTGGATTTTTTTTTTAATTTCCGGGAGTTTTGGGGGATTCTGAAGAATTTTTTTGAATTTTTGGGGAATTTGGGAAATTTGGGAATTGTGGGAGGTGCTGGAATTTTTAGGGGGAATTTTTGGGAATATTTTTGATTTTTGGGATTTTTTTGGGATTTTTTTGGGATATTTTGGGATTTTTTAGGGATTTTATTTGGATTTTTTTTTTAATTTCCGGAGAGTTTTGGGGGGGATTCTGAAGAATTTTTTTGAATTTTTGGGGAATTTGGGAATTGTGGGAGGTGCTGTGGGGACTTTTTAAGGGATTTTATTTGGATTTTTTTTTTTAATTTCTGGGGGATTTTGGGAGGATTGAATAAATTTTTTAGAATTTTTGGGGATTTTGGGAAATTTGGGGATTGTGGGAGGTGCTGGAATTTTGGGGAATTTTTGGGAATTTTTTTGATTTTGGGATTTTGGGGATTTTTTGGGATTTTTGGGATTTTTTTGGCATTTTTGGCATTTTTTTGGATTTTTAGGATTTTATTTGGATTCTTTTTAATTTCCGGGAGTTTGGGGGATTCTGAAGAATTTTTG